>JAGFMF010011689.1:648378-680621 GCA_019455555.1 Galemys pyrenaicus | reverse complement strand
CTGCTCCCCGCTCTCTGTGGTGGATCCTCTCACCCCCCCACACCTCTGGCCTGTACCCCAGTGCTTGTATGCATAAATAAATAAATCTTTAAAAAAAAAAAGCATTTTTATTAACACCCTCTCTTTTTTAAATCAATTTATTTAGTTTCTGATGTTAGCTAAAGATGAATAATTGGTTATTCTAAAACAAATTCTCATACAAAATAAAAACCTTTTCAATGAAACAAAATTGCATTTAGTTCCACTGTGAAACTTCCTTTTTTTAAGATTTTAAAAGCCTAATCTAACAGTCATTATTTCACAGTAAAGTTCATTGCCAGTAGATTACCTTTCAATTCATGCTTTGCATTTAAGCCACAAGAATTGTCTTCTTCTGTGTTTCCTCTCACTGAGCCCATATTTTGAAACTAAAGTGTCTATTAACTTGTCATTTATGGGGAATTTTCACACTCAATGTCATAAACGAAATCTGGTCACTTCTTTTCAGGAATGGCCAATGTAATTGATGATGATAATGATGATGGTGACAAATTTTTATAAAAGAGAGCCTATTGAACTAACTTTTTCTGGGGATCATAATTCATTTTCACATCAGCACCTCTGTAGAGCCTGATATATATTCTCCATTATCAAATGAGAATTGCTGGATGCCACAAAGAAGAAAAGGTACAATTCAGAATAGACTTCAGAACTAGTAGGTTGATGATATTCTTGCTATAACGTTCATTTACTTTGGGCAAGAATTATTTAAATCCTTATTCATCCATAATATAAAACTAATAGTTTCTCCTTAGATTTGTTTTGCAGAGTAACAGTCATAATATATTTAAAACATTATGTATTTAAAACACAACATAGCTTGAAACTGCAAATATATGGAGCTGCTCCTGTGATCACATGTAAGTTGCTTAACTTATAAAAATTTCTTTGCAGAATATTAGTACAAATTTGTGTCAGGATATAGTATATGTATTATTCTTTATGAATAGTCAACTTTCTTTGAACCAGAGTTTTTGGCTAACACAGTACTTTCAAAATATGACAAAATATTTCTGTATTTTCCTAAGTCAATATTTCTCAAAAATGATAGATTAATAACAAAACAAAGCTTATATAAAAATGGGCCAGACCAAAATACCATAGGATCAGTTCATGAATTGAATTGTTGCATTAAAAAGTTTAGACTTCTTTCTTTTTTTTTTTTTTCCTGTTGAGCACCTATTTATTTCAATCACCAAAGCTCGGGCAGATTATATCTGAAAACTTTGCTTCTGAGCCCAGAATCTAAATTTACTCCACTGATCGTTTTCATGATATTTCTAGACAGGAAACACAAATTGCTCATAAAAGTATTAAATATTCTTATAGTTGTTACTGGGAATGTTTTATGTTTACAAATGTGATTTGAATTATAAGTGTGTAGGATTTTCAAAAGCCAAAGGCAGAAGACATTGGTGGAAATGTGCCATCAAAATGTTCTGTAATGATCATTTGCTGATCCTCAGAACTGTGTTTCCATCTTTGTCTACAGAGATGTTGAGAGCTGTTGAGAGTTCTGAGCATTCTATTCACTTTGGGTTGTCAGAGCCAGGACCCCTGTTCTGGTCCAAGGAATTGACTGGTCTTGGAAGGCAAGGAGGTAGAGTTTTCTTCTAAGCAACCAGTACTTCTTGTTACTTTAGGGTGTGACCTCCCCAAGCCCAACAAATAAGGAGCCTGACTCCAGAACTACCTTGACTACTAGAGTTTACCTTTTACTTCACTTAGTCTATTCTTTTTCCTCTCCCTTCCATTCTTCTTCCTTCCTTCTACCTACTAGTGTCAGTGTTGAGGTGTGTGATACCGTATATCTTGACTTTTGCTCTGGATTTGAGTTTAGAAAGGAAGGGAGGAGGGTGTTTTCATGACAAGGTTGAAAGAGAAAAGAATTTCCATGACTGGTAATTCAAATGCCTTGCGATGGCATTCTGGGTATGACCTCTATGTTATATATTGTAATTCCTACTCTCCTGAATAACTTACACAAATAGGTTATGGACTTTGACCCCCATTCCAGACCTACAAAATCCAAGAACTACAAATCCCATAAAGTCATTATTGAAGAGTGGATCACTGGGACCTGAGAGTGGAGTTGAGCAGCCGGGCTGAGTATAAAAGCAGACACGTGGGCCTTGGGGGGTCGCTTTTTCCTGGGGAGCCAGCTCTCAGTGCACTGTTGGGTTCCAGCTCCAAGGAACTGGTAGGATATTTACAGATCTGTAGCCCTCTCTTCCCCTTGTGTTATTCACTACGATACTTTCCCTTCCCTTGTAAATAAAACCTTTTATTAACCTTTGTTGTATATGCCTGCAGTTGGGGCATTATAAGTGCCATTCGAGTGCGCGGGTGAGGACCCAGTCAGGCAAACCCATTTTATATTAGGGTTGCCCTGTAACAGTTTGGCGCCCAACGTGGTTTACCGTGTTACATCGTGGCTGACCAGCACACCATTAAATTCCAGCTCTGAAAAACTAGTAAAATATTTACAAATCTGTAGCCCGCTCTTCCCCTTATATTATTCACTATGCTATTTTCCCTTCCCTTATAAATAAAACACTTTATTAACCTTTATTGTATTTGCCTGCAATTAGGACATTATAAGTGCCGTTCGAGCGCGCAGGTAAAAACCCAGTCAGGCAAACCCATTTTATATTAGGGTTGCCCTGTAACACTAGGAATGCCATCACTTCTTGTGCAACTGGACAATGAAATGAACTATTCTCTATTTTTAAATTTCTTTTCCGGGTGGTCAAGGAGAAAGAAAGAGAGGAACAATTGAAATAGCCTTTAGTGGCAATATGGTAAGAAGGAAAGAGCAGGAATTAGCAATACATTAGCAATGGATATGAAGTTGTAGAGACTTTTGAAGTTATTAAAATTGTTATTGAGAAGTTGTGAAGGAAAAGAGAGGACAGTTTTTGAAGAAGCAGCAAGTCACTTAGTGAAACACAGAGAAAAGATCTGCCTGGGGAAGGTCAGCAAAGGTTTCAGGAAGCAGATGCCATTGGATAAGTGCCATCTAGAACTTCTGCCAGAAGGAGTCTAAGCAGAATAGTTGTATAGACATTCCACCTATCAAAACAAGGTTGAAAGCAACAGTCTTTTCTGTACTGTCTTTGCTACTTTTATAGTCATGTGATTTTGGACATGTCACTTATCTATGTTCCAATTTCCCCTCATTTAAATGAGAATGACACTGACAACTTCCCTCTTGAAACTTCTGTGAGGATCACATGAAATGTGCATGTGCAAATTCAGTTGCATGTGCAATATTATCAATTATAAAACAGGAATATTGTTTGAATTTACTATATGATATACATATGGTATGAAAGTTAATATTCTGTTTGAAAGACTGAGATAATATTTAATACTGAGATAATATTTAATAAAATTATTAAAAATTATTTTAAGAATATACAAATATATATTAGTATATATAACATGTAATTATTATGACTTTGCCTTGAGGGGAGAAAAGCACATTTCTAAGAATTACAGAGCAAAGTACAGAGCAAATATCTGAAAGAATATTCCTTTGTGTAAAGGGTTTGGTGGGGAAATATTCAGCAGGTAACTATATATTATTTGACTTTTTAAAATTTGATTAAAAAGTAGAATTGAAATGTTAAAGTGGAGAAACATAGAGAAGAAATCAATTTATGACCTTTAATGGTCTCTTGCATCACACCTCCAAACAGGAGCACAGATCTCACCCCTGGGGCTTCATCTCATATCCAGATTCTTACCCTAGGAGAGGTTACTAAGGTTCTAGAGTGGTATTTTTTTCCCCCTAGCTAAAGCAATACTGGTTTATATTACATAGGTTTCAGGTGTGACACCTTTTAAATCAGTATCTGGATATAGTACTTTATGTTTGCTACCAGAATTCTAGTTTTCAATCACCACTATATGTTAATCACTTTTGCCTGATTTACCCTCCCCTTCCCTTCTAGCAGCCACTATTTTGTTCTTATATTTATTTATTTAGTTCAACTCTTTATGCACTGAAGGTATGAAACCCTATGGTATTTATCTATCTCTTTCTGACATCTCACTAAGCACAATACTCTTAGTGTTATTTTGGGTACTATTTCGATGTTTCTTACTTGGGGGGTTACACTGTACCCTGGGAGGGTGTTCTGGTCATGTGTGTGTGTGTGTGTGTGTGTGTGTGTGTAGTCATTATTAGTCATCACAATGACTAGAAACAGGGATGTATGTGAGGGGGTCTGGAGAAGCTGACTGAGTAGGAAACAGGATGCTGAGCATGAACTGAAGGCATGACAAAGCACTGTTTTACATCTTTCACAACTTGTCCCACTGGACTTTCAGTAGATTTTTTTAAAAACTCCTGTTAATAGGTTTCTAAGCCTAGAATTTAACTCTATTTTAACACATAAACACTGACTATTCTGAATAGTCACAGTTTTAACCATTGTGTGTTGCTTGAAACTTTATGAAATGTTATGGTTTGCTTCAGAGACTCACATCACCTCTAGCAAGGCCTCCCATAGTATGTGAATCTCCACAACTACAGCTGTTGCATCACAATGATTCCATGCAGACACATAAACATTTTTACCCCCTATTTCAAGGTTTCAGGTAGCATATTGATTGATAATTCAGGAACCATTATTTCAGGAAGTGTATTGATTGATAATTCACTGCATATGTCTTGTTTTTTCTTAAATCCAAACTTATTTTGTGCATTTATCTACTCCATTATACTTTCTTATGAAGACACACCTAAACATTTACATACCAAAATACATCGTTTATTATAAATTACTTTTCTTTTAAATTTTTCTTTATTTGGCAGTTATAGCAATAGAGTTTTTTTTTTAATTATGTTTGTAAAGATGTTATATTTTCTATAAGCTCAATTCAGGATAGTAAGATGGATGTTAACAAGTATTTGTTATTCAAAGTGTGTGAAGCTGATCTGGTTGAGAACAACTGCTATTAGAAGGCCTGGAAGTTCTTTGTATTTCACCTGGGTCCTTCTTGTTAGTGAGCTCTATGCTATTTTCCATTTTCTGTCATTTTGCCCCTCCCTTTGGAGATGAAAAAGAGCTACTTACCTTAAAATGGACTCTCTTCTTTTAAGTCCAAGGTGCAAATGATGTACTGTCTTCTGCTCACTAGATTTGGCATTACAAATCCTTTTCTGGGTATAAATATAATTTTGCATGGCTCAAAGTTCAAAATCCACATTGCTGTGGAATCAGCCAAAAGATGGCAGTAGTTTTTCTGCAGTCTTTCACTGCAGCCTTTCGGGAGTGTTCTGACCAGCAACAGGACTGGTCCTGCTGTCTGATCTGCAGGGCCTTATATGTCTCTAACCCCAGAGCTAGGCCTGCTGCTCTATGCATTCTGGAGTTCACATTGCTAATTCACCAAGCTAATTAGGCTAGTTAAGGGTCCATAAAAGCAGAAATCTGTTGGAGTTTAGTCTCATTCATTTCTTTCAGAAAAACTTGCAAGGAAGCTCCTGTCAGCTCTTGGAACGGGAACAGAATCTCAAAGGCTTGGCATGAGAAACAGTTGAAGGCGCCAACCTCCCAGGCCAGAGATTCTAGTCACAAAGAGTCCCAATTCAACTTTTTCCCTTGAGGCAAACTTCAAAGTATGCAGAAATCAAAAAACTCATATAATGAAAATAAAGCAAGGGATAACACAGCTAAGACTTGCTGGAAACACATTTCTGCCACTGTACCTTAATTCTCTCTGCACCCCCCCAAACTGCCTTATGGTACTTAGTTACTTATAAGCAAGAAAAGAGAGGTTTTCTGATGTTCAGTCACTTTATTTCACTCATGCCTGTAATGTTTCTTAAACTTGTGTTTAAAAATTTTTAATAAACAAAGTCATATAGCTTATAAATACTAGGCACTGTTCTAAGCATTTTAATAATTGTAAATCAATTCTCAAAACCATGAGCTAGGTACTTTTATTTTTTAATGATTAAAAAATGACTATAATAGTGATCATAGTGAAGTACAATTTTAAAACACAATGTTTGGAGATGTGGGTGTTTTTTTTTTGTTTTGTTTTGGGTACAATATAAGCCATTTAAGAAATTCCATAGAAGGGCACAAAATACAATCTCTTAGAGATTCATTTTGTTCATTAGACTAAGGTTAGCAGAATAAAGCAACACCAGAGTTTTAAAAATCTCTTAGATTTCTCTTCTTTTTAGGTGCTCTTGCCATTGCCTAATTGCCCACCCCCCCACTAGTAAATTGCTTACCTCCAGGCTTTTTGGACATGGCAAGAGAAGAATAGCATCCTCACAACCTGTGTAAGGGCATTGTTCATGCATCAGTGCACATATTTAAAGAGCAAATGCCCAACTTTGGTGACTATTGCTGAGGGTCATTCACACTCTTTGCTTGCACCTATATGGTACCATTTATCTGGAAGCTTTTGTGACAAATTGATTAAAATGTAATGCACATTCAGCTAGTTGGTTGACAAAATTACCAAAATACTTGCAGTCTTGACATTTGTGGCCTGTCAAAATTAGACTTTTCCTATTAGAGCATTTTAATTTTTTAAGCATACATAGGACCTGCGTTTGTTAGACAGATCTTTTTCTTTATTGTTTAGAAATTTTTACCACTTCTATTTTTTAATTCTGAAGCCCATGCCATTTTAGATTTGGATTATTGTCAACTATTAATTAGTGGAGAGAGTTGTGGGACTGCTCTCCCTTTAAATGCATTTTTCCATGCCACTGAAATTTTACAGCAGGACTCCTTTTAACTGGGATGGTCAGAGAATATGGAGATCTGGTTTCTTGGATAAGGGAGAATTTTATAAGAAAGCCCATTCTGCTAGAACTTTTGGACTTCTTTATAAAATTAATTAGTTCACTTAATGGTCTTAGAAAACAAAATGTGTAGTATTAAATATCTCTGATCTTTCTTTCAAGCACAGTGTCTTGCTGTGCCCCTGGGTCTTCATCCTGAAGGTCCATTATTATACAGAACTGCAGTTGGAGAGTGAAAGAGACAGGTCTCACTTATGTTGCTCTCTGGAATTCTTTGCACCCATAGCCCTGATGTAAACTTGTTTTCTTACCAGCAAGATGCATAAGCAACCTGTCCTTGTTTAAATTCCAGATCTACTATTTACTCTATAACCTGGGGCAACTTAGTTATCTGTTTCTAAGTTTTCTTATTTATAAAATAGTTAAATTCGTGGGTCCTATTGCAATTCAATAGTGATTATGTTGTGACTGTTAAATACTCATACAAATGCTAAGGAATCTGCCTGTGCCTGATATTAACCAAAAAGTCTAAAGGTTCAGTCCTAAGTCTGTCCTCACTCTGACACAAACTACAGGCTCAGGAGGTTCTCAAAATATTCCCAGGTTTGGCAATGTGATAAAACTAGAAGGACCCACCCACAGACCTCACTGAAAGCTACTACACTCACACTACAATTTATTACAGGAAGAGAATATAAATTAGAAGGAGGACAAAATCTAGGAGGGCTCCAAAGGCAAACTTTCCATTGTCCTTAGGACATACCATCTTCATGGCATCCATTTGTGACAATATACATGGTGTATAGTCAGTCTGGGATTTTCACCAGAGCTTTGGTTTCCAGAGTTTCTATTAGAGCTTCATCACAAAGATATCATTGATTGATTGGAACTCAGTCTCCATTCCCCAGCTTTATCCCCCAGGATTTAGGCTAAAACCACATAGCCTGAGGGGCTCACCTTGAATAAACAAAGACACTCCTATCACTTGGAAAATTCCAAGAGTTTAAAGGTTACCTCTCAGGAATTGCAAACAAAGGTCAGGGTCCTTTACACAAGGCCAAATTCTTTATTATACAGCCTGGTATTCATGATGGAGGATAAAGAATAGAGATGTTAAGTACTCTTGTGATGTGTGAGATTGTCTTATTAATTGGAGCAATAAGAAACATTTCCCCCCACTTCATTTTCCAACTTATTACAAAAATATGCAAGCATATGGAATAGAATACTATGAATAGTGCATTGATAACCCTCCACTAGATTCACAAATTAACATTTCGTCATATTTGTTGATTTTATATAGGTGAGTCTCTTCCTCTCTATCTACACAGACACACACACACACACAAATATCTATACATCTGAATTATTGAATCTCCAGACTATATTTTAACTAAAGGGAAATATGAGTAAAATTGAGGTATCCAGATAATTGACAGTCTCCTCTTCCCTGGAGATGTTGCTCATCCTTTTGTAACAGGGTGGTCCCCACGAAAAGGGGAAGTTCCAGAATCTCTGTCCCACCCTAAGTGGGGTAGAGCTAAGAAGGGATAAGAAGATGCTGGAGAGGAGATTGAAGACAGAAGGAAGGAAGGGAGAAGGAAGCAGGATAGAAAGCAGCAAGGAAACCTGGAGGAAGCACGTGGAGTAGAGAGACATGAAGAAACTGTGCTTGCTTTTTGGTCTTGGACTGATTGGAACAGATGTGAGTGAGAAACCTGTGGGGAGCTTAATAATGGCAGCTTTCATCTTGATTGGGATTTTGTTCTTTTCCTCCAAAATTTTTCTGACTCTTTCTGACCCTTTTCTATGGGTCTCCACTGAAAGGTTCTTTAGACATGTCGCAGGCTTTTGGGCCTTGCTTTGGGCCAATCCTATTTGGCTAGACTTTTACCCTCAAGGAGATGGGTAACTTTGGATGCTTCACTTAGTAACTATAGTCTTTGTCTTTTCTGTATTGTTCCCTAATTGTATTAAAGTTCCTTTCCATTAAAGGCCTTATATGTTTGTCTTAATGTGATGAATAGCAGAAGCCATTTAGAGAGGGCAAGTTTGGGGGTTTGGGGGTGTTCCTCTCTCCCTTCCCTATAACACTTTCTCTACTCGATAGAAGAATTTAGGCTGACTCCATGTTTCTTACTGAATTAAGTCACCAAACTCTGGTGACCGCCATTCATGGCTTCTTATATGGATGTCACATTACTAACTTACAACATCATATTCCCATATATGGTTACATGACATTTCCTGAGTGCTTTTTGTGTGCCAGGCATGGTTCTTTATGTTCACAGCCTTAGTTCCTACTCCACCATCATCCCTCTACTCCAATCATGGTATCTCTTTGTGTTTCCATATAAACTGTGAATATTGATAATTGGGAGGAGTCAGCCTCTCTATCAGGTTTTTAGAGGTCCCCTGGTTCAGTGATCTTCAGATTGTGTTCCAGGGGCTCAGCTGATGGACTGTAGTTGCTGATTAAGGGTAAGATGAGGTACAGGAAAGTAACACACTACTACAGTTCCATCCCTCACCATCAAGACAGATTTATTGGTAATCTACTGCTTTAAAATAAGGTCTCACAATCCAGTAATCAAGTCCAACTGAATAATTAATCAAATCCAAATACTTTTACAGAATTAATGGAAAAGGTAAACAATGAATCAGTTTGCCTACATATGCAAACATGGTTTTGGGAAACGAATTTGACTATTTGACTCCACATATTTCCTGCCAGTCTTTTTTTTTTTTTTTAATATTTATTTATGCGCACAAGCACTGGGGTACAGGCCAGAGGTATGGGGAGGTGAGAGGATTCACCACAGATAGCGGGGAGCAGAACAGGCAGATCAACTGAAGTACACTGCTGAAGGGAGCAGTGGGCGAGGCAGGCTAGGTCTGCTGCGCCATGTGGGTCCCCTCCCTGGCCGGCAGCAGGGATCGAACTCGTGTTGCAGTGGCTGCGGTTTGCTTCATAGTGCATTGCTTAACCCACTGCGCCACCAGGGAGGCCCTCCTGCCAGTCTTTATAATGGTTGATCCCTTGTCTGACAGGTCCTCTTGCTTCTCTGTGATTTATACATATCTTCTTAAAAAATCAGGAGCTCTTGCACTTTTACCACCATTTAATTGTCCCACAGTTGCTCAATATGGTTCTTTTCTCTATCTCCTAGAGCCTTTCTAGTCTGAACTGCACACATTTAACGCTTAATTTCATGACTTGGACTTTCCCCCTATTTTCTGTGTCTTAGTTTTGCTTTTCTTTGAGGTCAGTAGTTTGAAAGTTGGGAGAACAACTTAGTGTTTTGATGTAGTTCACAAAGACGTTTCAATAAATATTTGTTGAGTAACTATATACCAAACAAGAGGTAGGTAGGGATGAGAGACTCCCCGTTCCAGACACTCAAATTCTATTTGAGGAAATAGATAAGGAAACATTGTTTTATAGTACTAGACAGACTAAAATAAGTACCAAATATAGGTCAAGAAAAGTTCTATAACAATGCAAGAGGGAAAAGCAATTCATGTGACAAAAAAAGGTCAGTAGCTCCCATTCACTGCAGGGTACTTCATAGACACTCACCAGTTGTTGATTAACTGAGGATTTTACTCCATCTCAGTTATGCTGAATCAGTACTCAACTTGGTACAAAAAAATCCAGAAGCGAGTATCTTATAGGACAGAGCTAGCTTTGACATCTCTTCTTGGGCTTGTTATTATATTTATCACAATGTGCTCAGAATACAATAACTGTTAAAAGTTACTGGTTAAGTGAAGCTTATGGGACTCTGTTCACCAAGTAAACCAGTTTAAAGAGTACCATTCATCACCAATTTCTCAAATTGAATTCTATCAAAAAAGAGTAAATGCATATGTTTTTTTAAAAGGTTTATTTATTTATGCATACAAGAACTGCCATACAGGCCAGAAGAGCAGGGGGCAGGGTGGTGAGCGGATTCTCATAGACTACAGGGGAACAGAACAGGCAGATCAACTGAAACACACTGCTGTGGGGAGCAGTGGGCATGACAGTAGAGGTCTGCCATGCCACGTGGGTCAGCTCCCTGGCCTGTGGTGGAGATCAAATTCATGCTGCAGTGGCTGCGGTTTGCTTCCTAATGCTGTGCTAAGCCTGTTGCACCACCAGGGAGGCCCCTAAATGCATATTTTTAAATCACCTTGTCCTTACAGCCAACTAATAGAAGACCTCAAACATTTCACAGGAATAAAAGCAATTGTTCTGGGACTCAAAGGAAACTTGGCTCTAACAATAAAACCATATTAGATCCCTACAAAGGTAAATCCCAGTTCTGTACTTCCCAATTCTGAAGTCATTTTCCACTCCCCGTTCCCTAATTCTGTTTTACTTGCAAAGTTATTCCAGTTCCACAGGTCATTTGTGTGAGAAGCTGCAGTCTTCTAGTCTGGAAAGACATTAGTGGAAGAGCCACAAGAAATATTCAAAACCAATTATTTCCTGGAGGTAAACTAAACACTTATGCCAAGCCCAAATTGTCGTTTTTCACAGGTTCTCTGTAACAACAAGGTAAATTATTTCTTGGAGGTACAACTAAACATTTATGCCAAACCCAAAACGTCATTTTTCATAGGCCCTCTGTAACAACCAGGTAAATTATTTCTTGGAGGTACAATTAAATACTTATGCCAGGCCCAAGTTGTCATTTATCACAGACCCCCTATAACAACCAGGTAAATATTAGTAATATTTTAAAATGCTGTGCAATAGTTAACTTAGTTTCTTATGAATTTTTTCTGTGACTAACATCTGTTCTCAGAATGAAATCCATTAGAGAAACTATGTGAAGTGTTTACCATTGAAGAGGGTAGGATCTGGTAATGGCTATTGTAAATACACATTTATTTGTATTACTAAGTAATTGATGTTGACTTCCCCACTAGACTCTATGCTTCATAACAACAGGAACACTGATCTCCTATTGGTATCCCTAATACCTCACAAAATGAGCAGCATTTAAATGTTTAATGTATTTTGGGTGAATAGATGTATCTAGAAGACAGACTTTGTTCCAATCCTGAAACACTTTTGCCAAGTAAACACACTTACTAGTTATCAGTATGACCTCATAGAACATATTCTAGTCAAATATGCCTAAGAAAGAAAAACTGAAGAAAAGTTTAAATTGAGCCTTATGAAACTGCTGTTCTCGAAGATTCAAAAGAGAAATATATCACATAGTTCAATCCTAATATGATTGTTTTAAAAATCATGTTTCCATTTCTCAACTTTGTGAATTTAAGAGACTAATTTAAAAGTATTACTTAAAAAAAGGGAAAACAACTACATCTTATGACCATAATCTATTGTGTAAGAAACCAAGGTGTTTCTGAAGGGAAGAGGTATCTTCATGTATTTGAGGGACTGTGAGAAAAGCTAGTTTTATATGTTATTGACCATAGTGGAGCTGGGATCAAAGGTTGAAAGCTACAATGAGATGCTTCTTGGTCAACAATAAGAAAGTACTTTCTAACAGCTGTTTGAGTGATAATTTATGACTGGAGGTATTCAGTAAATTTGAACAACTCATTGCTGGTCCTGCTGGGAAGGGGTATCTAAGCCACTTCAGAGAGGAACTAGATGACTTCAGGGATTCTTCACATCTTCAGGGAAGATTTGGCTTCAAGGAATTCAGTGTAATCTGTTAACCTAGGTCCAGGTATAGTCACCTCTAAGTTAATAGTCCCTGTTCAATTTGGGATCTAGAAAGCAAGGTACTACACTTTTTCTAGAAAAGTGAAGTTGGTTATAAATTGAAAATAAGTATGTGAGTACACACATTGAACAAATAGTGAAAAGAATAGTACCAAAACTGATAGAAAAACAAAACCTTGTGGTACTAATGTTTTAAAAGGTTTTAGCTGAAAATACAAAAGAAATGAAATCAATTCCAAGAAATACTTGCCAGAATTGTACTTAATATTTCCAAGTTATACCATGTAGTTAGCTTAATTTGGAGACATACAATAATGATATATCTTTGAGCTTGGTTTTTCCCTGCCTATCAAAAACTACATTCAGTTCAACATTGGATTTATTGGATTTATTTATTGGATTGCTACTATATGTAACGATAGAATAGTAGGGGCAATGTACTTAAGGAGCTCAACATCTCGCCTGCTCCATGTTTTGACTAATAACATTGATATTATCTGAAGACTTACTTTGTACCATTTACCACTTACAACACCCTATAAAGTAAGTTCCATTTTTATTCATTTTCAGATGAGAACTCTAAGATACAGAGAGTACAAACAGATTGAGAGATTGAGTAATTCTGTCTATTGTCATATAGCCAGTAAGCAATAAAAACGGGATTGAACCCAGGCAGTCTAGTTTCAGAGTTTACAAGCTTAACTGTTACACTACATTACCTTCCAAGAAAGTGATGATTCTTTCTCCTTGTCTTCAACGGAGACTCACTGACCAGGGGTTGGGCATCTATGACAAACCTTATGTATACTCACCAGACCATGCCTAAAGAGCCATTTTGAATTCATCTAGTTGGCATTTACAGAAAAACTGAGTTTTAGGTATGGCACCAGGTGATTCACAGGACTATCTTATTCAATCCTAACAGTTTTGTCAAAAAGATCATTTCTCTATTTTAAGCATTAAAAACTGAGAGAAGTTAAATGACCTGCCTGAGCTCACACAATGAGTGAGAAATAATGTGGAGATTGAAACCAGACCTACTGACTCTACTTTCTGTAGCCTCCTAAATGTCATTTTTTTAAAGTAAGTCAGTAGTTTCAATATATTGACAAGGTTGTGCAGCCATCACTGCTATTTCAGAATGTTTTCATTACCCCCTTCTCTTAAATAACTGTACATATTAGTCAATCCCCAATCACCCCTCCTTCTAGTTCCTGGCAACCTCAGATCTTTCTGTCACTATAAATATCCCCATTTTGGACATTTCATATACATGAATCATATAAATGGTTTCTGTGACTGTCTTCTTTCACTTAGCTTGATATTTTCAAGGTTTATCCATGTGGTTAAGATGCACCAGTGTTCCTTCTTTTTCAGGCTGAATATTAAGTGCCTGCATCATTTTACATTTCCGCTAGCTGTAAATAAGGGCTCCAATTTCTCCACTTCCCCTCAAATACTTATTATTTTCTGTTTCTTCAGTCATTACTGTGTGTGTAGTGTCTTGTTATGGTATCTTGTTATCTTATTATTGCTTTGATTTGCATTTCCCTAATGACTAATGGTGTTGAGAACACCTTTATTTGCATATTGGCTTCTGATAAATACATTTTTTTCTTTTTTGCAAAATGTCTATTCAAATCCTTTGCCCACTTAAAAATTATTTTGAATTGTTTATTACTGAATTGAAAGAGTTCCTTATTTATTCTGGATACTAGAGCCTTATTTGATATCAAATATTTCCTCCCATTCTGTGGTTTGTCTCTTCCTTAACATTTTTTATTTTGATGTCCAGTTTTTTATAAGTGCTAGTGTTATTGGTGTTAATGAAAGAAACCATTAACTAATTCAAAGCCATGAAATTTATATGTATAAATACATATACACTAACTATGGGATTTCAAAGACTTTCTAACTATGGGATTTCAAAGACTTTCTTTTTCCATGAGGGAGATATATGTAATCACATATATCTTTGCAGTTTCAAATGAACCTGGACCTCTATTTGACACTGGAAAATTTGGCTCATTTTTATTAGGGCATGGGAATATCATATTAAAAGAATAAATTTCCTCCCAAATAAAGGCATGTAAACTGCTTATTACAGGGCACTAAAAAACTGTGGCTATTATCTTAATCATAATTATTCTAAGAAATTTAAAATAAATCTTCTGAATAAAATAAACAAAAAATAATAAAAGTTTGAAACTCACAATTAAGTCGGAAGTATTCAAAGAAGCACTGGCATGTGCCACGGTTAAAAGTTGAGACTGCCTTATGCTTGCTAGGATTTGGCAACCTAGGGAGAGCATTTGTACCTCTAGGCAAAAGTAAAGATTGATCTCTAAAAATTTCACAACCTTGTCTCAAAGTCTTTAATTATATAAAGGTACATTCAAGATTTTATAGGATACTTCATCTATTTTGGGACCAGTGAATTTTGACTTTGGTTTCAGACTAACTTTTCACAGACTTTAAAAAAGGGTATTTCAAGACCACTTACTAGTTAAAACCCACTATTAATTATTCCACAAAAATCCATGGGTAGCCTCCAGTGAGGATTTTAGGATTACCACATAGGATTGTACAAGCAATGAACTCCTCAATTACAGAAAGCGCCACCTGACTCCAAGTGATTGTAGACTCATCTTTCTCTAGTACTGTGAGAAATAAATTTGTGCTATTTATAAGTCACTCAGATGTGGTATTTTGCTATAGTCACCAGAACCAACACTACTGTTAAAACTCAAAAGACTAGGTTCAAGTCCCAGTTTTCCTCCTTCTCACAGACCTGAAGTAAGTCACACACTCTCCTTGTTCCCTATTTCTCAGCCTAGAAATGAGTTCTAATAATACTGTGCCAACTTCTTAGGCTGCTGCAAGCAGAAACCTATAGTCATGCTGGTGAAGAGCTTTAAAGCTGTGAAGTCCTCAATGAAGGGAAAGTTATTTTGGTCCGAATGTGATTTATTATTATTTTGAAAGTGGGAGAGTTTCAAGGATGATTCTTCATTTATGGTTTTTCACTCACTCTGGTTTAGTAGACTTCTCTTTATATGGACTTCAATAATTTAATGTTTTATTAAGCTTTATTATATGGTAATCATTGCTGGCCACTTTGGGTATGAAATGTAGTAGATATAATTCTACACTGACACTCATAGATGTTTTATTAAAATGATGACATTTTTAAAGGCCAGAAAATTAACAAACAATTCTCTTTGACTCATCAGAGATACATCATGGCACAGACTGTAGCAATTCTTTTCATCTGCAGTAAAAAAATGAAACACTGCCTAAATTTATTAAAGACACTACTAAGAGGCATGTATTTTGCAGGCAAGAAAATCTTTTATTTTAAACCACAAATAGTCAGCAGGTGGCCACAACTATCCATGTTTCATTAAAATCACATAAAAGCTAGGTACAAAAGCACCACTGATTATTGCTCTAGAAAAACTGTGTGAAAAATTCATATATGCACAGTAAAAACACCACAGTATGCACAGGACTAAATTCTTAAAGCAAGTGCATGGAATGCTGAATCCATTTTACATACAGCTTCTGATACTAAATTGTTATTTATTTTACTTGAAGATGATGGAAACTTCCAAAAGGCATGACTATGAGAAGGTAAAATATCCATTCTTATATATTTTTGAATGCCAACTAGTAGAGTCCTAAAAAAATTAGCATTTACAAAATACTTGGTAAAAATAGCTTTTAAAAGTTGTCCCAAGAGATACATAAAATCAACCCCAATTTTTCATGATAATTCATTCTCCCTCGTTATCTACAGTTTCAGTTTTCTGTGCCTGTGAAAAAGAAAGGAAAAAAAATACAGTTATTATTAAAACTATTATAAGGCAAAGAGAAGTCCACCCCACCAACACACACATTTTTGAACATCTGTTTTTTAGCAGCTCTATTGCCAAATGTATTTCAACTCTGGGTGAAAACAGATAAGGCTGGAATATATTACACAATCGCTTTGCGGCATTTATTGCTTCTACTTTTCAATGACCACAAAAGCTTTACCTGCAAGGTCCCACTGTTCATAAAAAAACAAAACAAAACAAAAAGACCACACTACTATTAGCTGATTCTAATCACTGCAAACATGCAGAATTTTCTACTGTACCCTTAACTCTCACTGTTTCAATCTGCCCCTTTACTGACAGTGTGCTGGGTGGGGTACCTCTGGAGGTTGAGACATTAACAGTTGAACGAGAGATGTGGATCTGCAATAACATTACAGGCAATAAAAAGAGACATTATGAACATGCTATCACCGGCTGAAGGATTGAGCAATTTCTTTAAAGACACTGATTCAATCAGTGGGAGGTAGTCATGGGAAGTACCTCGTCAGCTTTAGTTTCACCATTTTCAGATGGTGTAGTACCTTCCTTTCCAGCTTCTTGCTTTTCCTCCTTCTTCCCTTTAGCACCTTTGTTAGTCTTTGTCCCAGGTTCTTTCTAAGAAAAGTACAGGGAAACAATTTGTTAGACCTCGAGTGATGTTAGTGAAAATCAGTCAGCCTTGATCCAAACATGACTCGAACCAAAACCATGACCATTTGGTTTTCTGGGGACAGTGGAAACCTAATTTTGCTGAACTTTGACTGAGTTACACTGGAAATGCCACAGTCTGTTTCTAAAGTCCACTGGACTCTCCCTTATGGGAAAACACGATGACTCGTCTCAGGTCTTTGCTGGGAGGGCTTCCTCTCTCATGAGAGTGAAAAGTGCTTCTGTGGAATGGAGAGCAGCCACAGCAAGACTTGATGGAGCAGAAGGACTTGAAGAAGCCAGGGAAGAACCCAATAAGTGAAACGCCTCATGTGAGGATTTGGCGCTGAAAAACCATGAAAGCGCTTGCAAACAAAGGCTCCAGTGAAGAAAGAGCAGAGTACAGAAAAGCCTTTGGGTTAAGATTCTTAATAATTCAGTTCCTCAGTTTCCTACCTCAAAGCAGGTATTTGTATCTACCTTACTAAGGTCAATGTTATGAGTAAAGCAATCAGAACAGATTCTTATATGGTTTAAGGGTCATCTAAATGTTTACTGGTATTAATTATATGCTAGTAATTATTATATCACATTCATTAGTCATCAGAGAAGTCTACTAAGACCAGTTATATGAAGTCAGAACCTTCCCTCAACGCCTGAGGTCCTTCTGGGCACCAAGTGAACTGTGTGTCCAGCGGAAGCTACCAGATGCTCCTTGGACACAAGGCTTCTCAGAGCTACTTCCTTCGCTTTATTGACCAAATGGAAACACATTCCTGGTAAAGCATAAAATGTGCTCTAAGCTTTTTGAGAAAGCTGATAGCAGTGTAACATTTTTTGAGTCAGTACATTTAGCTTGAATCATTAAAAGTGATCTTTCCTTGGATGACTCTTGGATATGGAATTATAATTTATTCACTGTTTAAAATAGCCAAAGTGGGGGAGGAAGCACCTCTTACCTTAGCAGATGTTTTTCTTGGTTTAGGTTCAGGTTTTGGTAGAGCAGGTTTCTGCAAAGATAAATTACACAAATACTGAAAAAGACAGCAACCTTCAGTACCAAAAGGAACACAAAATGACTGCAAAAGACAACAGTCCATTTTGACTATAATTTTGTTCATGTAAAAATATTTTCAGCATCAGGTAACAGCACAAAGATGTCTGAATTTTGTAACTATTTTCATCCTGGGTTCTCAAATGAACGGCAGGTGAGATTTAAAACCCTGTTCATTGTTCCTGGGTCCAGAATAGCTCTCCGGGAACAGGTTTAAGCTTCTATCTCTGATGTCTCTGTACTTCCTTTTATCACAGTGCAGCAGCGAGAGGAATGACTCAGGCTCTCAGCCAAATGACTCAATGAATTCAGTGATACTGGGCTTCCCAAAAGTCTAAAAATCACAGCACAATCACAGGCAAAGCCCATCGGGTAATGAAGACTGCTGCGTGTAAAGTATTTCAAAATCATTTCCAAATCCTTCCACCTCTGATGTAGATTTCAAGTTCTGCAGCCAAGCTTCCTTCCCACTTTCATCCTCTCCAATGCCAGCTCAAGGTGAGAAGAATCTCTAGTCCACCCAGAAACTGGACTCATCTGTCCTTAGAGCTTTTTATGAGGAACATAATTATAATAATAAAATGTCTGCTGTCAGCCTCCAAAGTTGAACATTTTTCACAGATCTTATTAGCCAGGAAGCCCACTAAGAAGCTATTTTTCTCTTTCCTCATGTGCTCTCCTCCCTGCTCCTGTGAGCAGTGCCTACCTGCCCTGTGGTCACAATCTCCTCCCCACAAGGCTTCAGACCTGGCCTACTTCTCCAGGGACATGAGGCATGGGAAGATGAAACCCTTGCTTTGTACAGTTATTTTAGGGCAATTATTTCATTGTATGAAAACAGAAAATTCTCCAGGATCTCCCCCTATGTAGAAAAATACATGTTCCTCTTTAAAGCCTCTAGGTGTGTCAGGTTCATATTGAATCTGCACCTTTTCATCAAGGACATAAAGTGAAAGTATAGACATTTCAATTCTGACAAACTGGCTGTTAGAAATGACCTTTCAAATAAAGAAAGAAAATTGAACTTGAAAGTAGAAATGTTTTCACTAATCTTAATACCCTCCATCTCCTCCCCAAATATATCACAAGTCTCCTAACATTTTAGAATATAAAATATTTTATCTGGAGCTTTAGTATATTGTGTTAACACACACTTTTTTTTCCAATTTACCTCAACTAATTCCCTGTTAAATTCTTTTCTGTACGGCAGGTCTTTCCTCGATTCAGCATTCAAGTGTTTTGATAAGATAGGGAAGGGTGAGGTTACGCAGTCTAATCCTGTGGTATCTGAGGTTGCTCTGTGTCAGCACCAAAGGAAAGGATCTCAATGGAAGGTACTTATATTATTGGTTCCTGGTACTCAGAAAAGGCCTTATCTTAAATTTTGGTTTTTATTTGACTCTATTTGGGCTATAGATCCATGGAACACAAGGACATTCAGTATAATCTATAGTTAAACCTAGAAAGAGCTGAAACATAACTCCTGAGCCATAGTGAAAGTTACTATTGAACAGGCACATCATCTTTGAGCTGTTTACACAGAATCTGTCTTAGCTGGGTACACACAGAATCTCAAGTCCCAGGCCTTAATCATCCTGGTGACTCCGATTTTGTTTCCTTTGGTTGCGACTCATGGGAAACACTGGGTCACCCAACCCAAATTTGATTATACTTCTGAACTTGAGCGTGGTCTTAAAACCCACTTGCGTTTTGCTTCCTGACATTGCTGCAGGCATTGGTGTTGCTTGAGGAGGAAATCTATATACTTCCCTGAAGACCAAAGTAGTCTGCAGCTCCTGTACTATCTAGCATTGGAGTAAATGTTTCAAGAAGAGGTCAGTGCCTTCCCTTTACATCTTGGGCTGTGCACGCTGTATGTATTTAAACCCAGATCTTATACCAAAGAACGTGGTAAATTTGTCTTGGTAGGGTGAAGACTGGTACATGAGCAGAGAAACCAGGGAGATTCTGAGTGGCAAAATTGAATCATCATTTTTGTAAAGATTCTCAAGTTCTAAAATGAGACCAAGGTTTTGGATTCAGACAACTTGCAGAGCATTCTGACTAAATTATGCATCATGGAAAGAGATTCAGAATGCTTGTCCAATCAAGCGCATCATATATAGAACTAAAGATTTGCTCTATGCACTTCTCTTGTTTCAGATCTAGCAATATCAAACAACGCCTTGGGTGTTACATGCTTGGAAATGGGACTGGTCATTGTTTTTCACAGACACATCTGATCAAACGACATGCTTGGCCTAGCTGGTCAAATTTGCTGAAAATTATGATGCAGATAATTTCCAAAAATAAAATAAAAAAATACTCAGTGAAAACACCACCTTAATTAATCTTCCTATTGCTACTTTGCTCTGGACAGAGGGAACATGTACTCTTGAGAACTGACACCAAAAAGGTTCTAAAGTACTCACCGCTGACAATCTGGCAGACCTTCTGGTGGGCTACAAAGGAAAGAAACAAATTATTTTTCTGGCTAAAACCAAACTGATTTAAAAAAAATTGATTTTTAAAAAATTTCACTTCTAAAATCTTACTCTAATGAGAGGATATAATGTATGACTCTCATTACCCTCTTCACATGAGCACAGTGAAACACACCACGTGCCCTGGGCACCTTAATACTCAAGAGGAAGTGTTTCCAAAGAGATGTATTCACACAATTCAAAGAAATGGTCTTTCCCAATGAAGAGTATGGTTGGTAAGAAAAGGAGTGGAAGATGAATTTAGGATCCAACACAAACCAAAATCCACCTTGGTGGTAAAATAGCAGGAGCATTAAGATGCCATTTATAAACTAGTTTCAGTTGATTCTGATACCTTGCAAATGGAACTGAAGCTTGTAAGTTAATACAAAGAAGAAAATGATATAATTATGTACAAATCAAAATAGCAGGTGTTCTTTGCCTTATTATTATGCTAGAAAAGAGAATGACTACAAATCTTAGGCAGTTAACAAGACTTCCTTTCACTTGAAACAAAATAAACACATTTATTTATCTACTAAATGAATATGTTTAAAGATTTAAGTAGAGTAAAAAGTTTACTCATGTTTTAATTTGAAAACTAGCAAATTTAAAGAGGAACTGTGTTGGGACTGACATTTTCAGGAAATTTTTCTTCTTCAAGGATAGTATAAGTTAACAGCACATGACTGTGAAGAAAATTAAAATCACATAACTGATCTAAGTATTTCAGAAATAATTATACAGAACTGATATTCTACTTACAGCAGCAAAAGATGGTTCCCAAGGTATTTCACATTTTAAAAGTACAACTGCCTTTCGTTGAAAGTGTTTCAGAAGTAAATACTACAAAGTTTTTGTCTGTTGTAGTCACTGCTCTCTCTATGTCTAGTAAACAATGTGTAATCTAACAGTGGATACTCAATATTTGCTGAATAAATGAACTAATGTTTTACCCTAATTCTTCCTGTCTTAAGCAGACTTTGCCTCATGACAATAGCTTAAATGTTTCAAATGAATTTTTAAGGGGGTCAGCAAAAATGGTCAGTCAGTAGGAATCTGGGCTTTGACTGCAAGGAATCATGGAATTCTTGAAGCTGTGCTTAGGTCAGCAGAGTTCAGCTGGTCAGGGCAATCTGGAAGAACTATTTCTTGCCATCTCTACATCTAAGAATCTTTCTTGCTGAAAAGAGCCTGAGTAAGTGAAACTCCTTTTTAGAAACGACAGAAGGAAAGGGCTGGAGCCTCCATGAATAAATTTAACCCTGGGAGGAAAGATCAGAGCTGGACTTAAGGCCAACGAGAAGATGCCGAGAATAGAGGACCGCAGGGCTGTGCTACATTCACTCCTCACACACAAGAGTGGGAAGAGGGTCTATTTAGACATGCCACCGGGAATACCATGGCCCCTGCTACAATGATCATAGATGTCTTCAGTGACAATGTGTCCGCAATCACTGGGAACCAGAACTCAAACCCTAAGAAGTCTTTCTCAAAATGCTTCATTTCACAAACTGGGCATTGCTGAAGAAAAGGTAATATTATCACTTAAACCTGGCGGCAAGTGGATAACTGTGCTTCTTCAATTCCTTTCTGAGCATGGAGGAAATAATGGAGCATCTTCCAATGACACACAAGAGCTCAGTTCTGAAGATTCCCTGTGGACTCAAGAACTCCCCACACCATCTCACAAGTAAAGCACAGCTGGCAGAGGCATCCTCAGAAAGATTCCCTTCGACAGGAAAGTGGCGGCCTCTGCCTAAAGAACGGCCAAGGGAACTTAACTGAATTCCTCGCTCCTTGGTGTCAACATGTGCCTGGCATGCCAGTCTCACCTTACTGTTCACCTTGCCTGTCTCCTATCTGCTCGCCTATGACACAGTAATGTCTTAACATTTCTGTAGCTCCAATGCTTAACAGGGACAAGCATACTTGCCTCAAAAAATGTTAAAAGTGGATGGAATGGGATAAGTTCCAGACCTGTATAGCATGTATGAACTTGGGGTGGGGGATCAAAAGCCACTACTCAGTTATCCAGCTTGGGGCCTGAAAGGAACCAAATATTTTAACTATTACTCATAATTACCTCCCTCTAAACACCAATTAGATGTCTCGAGTAAAAATGAAGTGAGGCAACATCATGTAAAAAATACTGCAACTCCTATGCTTTTGTTCCCTTCTTCTCCATGTGAATACCCGAACATATTAAAGAGGCAGAGTGACGTCACAGAGCCCTGTGGGACTTCCAGAGAGACATTTCAAACAAAGCACTGCTCTGCAGGGCCTGAAAACTGTTCTGATCCAAAGACTCACTACCTTTTTATAATTCAGGTCTAGTATAAGAGTTTCAAATAAAAAGCCTAGGAAATTAATGCAAAAACAGTTTTTCTCTCCAGGCTGTTTAAACTAACCAGTCTCTTAAAAGCACATGTTTTACTGTAAAATCATTTTATGACTTCCTGCTTAAAATTTACCAGCTCTTCTTCCCATGCCATAAAAAAAGGACTTTTCCTAAATTTTCTTTTCCAGTAACCATCATAAGAGATTTTTTTGTTATTGCAAATAGTGGAGGCTGAGACGAACCCTTTCACTCAGTCAGCAGTACTGGTTACACATGAGAGTATGTACACCCTCCTGGAAAGTTCCATCAGCTTTCAGAGCCTTGAAATCTATAAATGACTGAACTATATTTATTGGAGCTACAATAGACTACACTCCTTCCCCACCCCCCCTTTAAGACATTCAAAAGTGAAATATTCATTTGAGAATCAGATTGTTTGGTAGGAGAACAATAAAGATATTAAGAATTTTTCTTAATCTGTAGGGTATGAATTCTCAGGAAAAATGGCTGAGTTTCTCAGGGAAGAAAGGAAGGCTTCTAGAGGAGCGGTAGAGAAGCAGTGTGAGAGTCTGTCACTGCACTGTATATAGGTGCTGGCCACAATGGAATTTACTCTTAAGTATTTATAGATTAACTGATATTTACTGAGATGGAGAAAATTCTGGTAAAGGCTACTCTGAGACATGAATCTTTTACTTTATCTTGGCTGCAAAAGGATCATGGAAATCTAATCCCACTATAATAAAGTTTTCAGGAATAGATTCAAGTAGAATCATTGTACACTGCCAAATAATGCATGAAACAGGGGCCAGCCCACTGAAAATTGGAGGTATATTTATTTTTGTGAGATCACTCAGTGCTTGGAGCCTGCTCATGTATGCCTCCAATCAAAACCCAAAGTCAAACTGCTTTTAATTTCCAAAAACAAATGAGGAACTAAATAGAAATTACCATCTTTGCAAAACTGGTAAGTGCATTCCCTTGCATGGGGAATGAAGATATAAAAGGTGCTGAGTAAACAGATTTTTATGATTACCACAAACGGAACATGAAGACAGAGGATTCTGAATCAGAAGATTTAGATTTCTTTCCTGCTTCTGCAATTTGCAAATTATGACACCTGGGGAAAATCATGTATTTCTCTGAGACTTTGTTTGATCTAGTAAAAATGGGAATAATTATAGTATCTCCCTGTTACCAAAATAACACTTTTCTGATATCTATTTACCCCTTTCTGTGCTGTATATTTCGTCATAGCAAATATCCAATTATTTTATTTTAGTCTCTCTCAGTCCCTGCTAAGTGGGAGCTCTGTGAAGGCAGGGATTTTTGCCTTTTTTGTTCTCTCTGGAATGTGTGGGCCTAGAACAGTGCTCACTGCATTATTCTGCCTTCATTTTAGGGATAAGGAAAGTTATGGATATGAAAGGACTTTGTAAACTGCAAGTGTAATGATCATAATACATTATTTGTTATTTATTGCCCAAGTATTATTCTCTGGGATTTGTCCTTCAAATATGGCAATGGAAGATTATCAAAAAGAATCCCACTATAGTTTCAAGCCTGTGCATAACTCAATGACATACTAAAAAGTTCAGTCAACTCAGTGGGGGAAAACAAAATCAATACACTGTCTGACAGTTCCTACCCTAAATCACCAACTAACTAACTGAACTTTTCAATTTTCAAACAATTGTGTTCATGTCCTGAAAATACAGCATATGTTTAAATCTGTCTTGGCATAAGTGACAGGTAAAGTGTCTTGTCTAGGAAAGGTACTTTCCTTGTTAGCAATAATGTATATATCTCATGAAATATTTAAAATTAAAAATATAAAAATAAAAATTCTCGGCTAAAATAAATAACAGTTCTATATGCAAAAATATTTTACGTCTTTTCTAGCCAGTTTACTTGCTTTTGGTATAGGACTGGACAGACGGTTTTCACAATTCAAGATCTGCCTTATGTGCAATGGTTTCTAAGTTTTTTTGACTGAGAGGTCAATTTAAATATCAGTCCCTAAAGAAAAGCCTAAATACATTTCAGGGTGAGAATTAAAAACATTAAGGTTTGATTTACTTAGTCAACTGTTTTACAAAATTAGAATTTGCCATTTTTAAGAAAATTCAGCATTTACCCTTTTTTTTAGTTGATTCCACTATCTGGTTAGTGACTTGACTTTAGATTGCAAACTTCACCTCCCAGACTCTGCTAGAGTCTGATGCTGAGTAAATGAGTTTTGAGGACTTGGTTACAAGCAGTTTTGTTTGTTTCCATTTTAAAATTATTTTTAATAGAGGCTGCTAAAGATGTTCCATTTGGGAGAATGAATTTCCTTGTACAAATCTCGTGTAGGGATTTTGCTATCATAATAAATTCATCTGAATTATTAACCACAGCATGAATCACCCTATCAAATAATCTTTAATTAAATAATGTTTTTATATCTCATGAACCCTTTTAATTTGTGAGTTCGAGGGTAAGAGCTACCGTTTTTTTCACACACTCTAAGCTCAGTGCAAAAATGAATGGTTGTCATCACAATTACTAACTCATTTCTACTTTTGGTCTCCTTTTGGAAATTCCTATTACCACATGGGATCAAATGCAAAATCTCTTCCAAATTCCTAGCTTTTTAGAGCTTTGTATTTCAATACAGAGCTTCTTTGAATTATTCTCTAATTAATTATTCCCAGTCTTAGAATTTTCTTGATTAAATTTTTTTTTCATATTTTGACATTTTGTGTATCCTTCTATACTTTCTGACTTTAGAAATGACTCCTTTTAGGACCATTCAGAAACTGAAAAAGTAATTTATAATTTATTCACCGAAGCAAAGAATTTATTAAATCATTGTCTTTTATTTCTTGGTTGTGAAAAGCAGATTTTGTTCTACTTTATGAGTTTATCTATTACTAGCTCTCTCTTTACCCAGAAGAAATTGTCAGTATCCACTTTAATAGAGAGCGGGACCAACAGATAGAAACATAAACATAGTAAGTGACAATGCCTCATCAGTGTACTCACCTGAAATACACTTTAGCCAACCAAGACCACACAGTGAAACTTTTATCTCTGGTTTTTATCATCCCAACAACCTTGTTTAGACTAGTACTCATTCAGATGCAGTCACAACAATATTAACAATTCCAGTTAAAATAACACAGGACATCAAAGATATACTTACCTCCTGTTTGGTTACTTTGGATCCATCTTTGCCCTCTGTATTCTCTGGAGACTAGAGAGAAAGTAAAAAGCAGTATATTGTATTTAAGTTGGAAAACACATTAAAGGGAGATTTTTTTAAAAAAAGTTATTTCATTTCTATGGAACATATAAGCGAACAGTTATTTTTTGGGGAAAAGTTACTAAGTATGATGTTTATACACACACACATGCTCACACACACATTTATTTGCATAACTGCTCCAGTTTTAAAACAGGTGGAAGAACTGAAATGAAATTGTTCACAATGTACATTTAACCTAAGCAATTTTCACTGATTTTAGATAATTCCACCACTGGTTAAAGAATAGGGACCCAGCAGCATAGACCAGCTACTGTTTCTTTAATTAGAAGGCAGATGCTGCGAAAGCCCAAGCCAAACACAAAAGTGCATTTTTATCCTATCCTCACCCAGCTTTGATTTCTAGCCCACTTACTGCTATGACTTGATGAATTCATCATGGATTATTATTTTTTCATTATCAACTCCAGCATCTCCACCATGCTCCCAGCCTCACAGGATGGCCAAGCACCCTGCCACCCCAGTTGATTTATTTTCTGATTTTGATATATCCCCTGGGGGCAGCACCTGCCCCTTCTTGTAGAGCTCAAACCTGACTCCTTTACAGGCTGCACATAGCTGTGGGGAAAATATATTTAGATTTATACTGCACACCATATGTCCCAATATATGTTATTTGCTAAAAACTTATAAGATTAAAACAAATTACTTAGAAAAGGAAACTAGCACTGTTTTAAACTAAATAAAAATCTGGGAGGTGACTATCTAATCTCTATAATAAAAATGGACAGAACATTTGACTAGAAATCCCCTAAGAAAAAAATAGCAAACCAATATGTTTGACTTAGCAATATGAAGCATCTACATGCTAATGCCTCATCTGAGAAAATAAAAAATGGAAAAGATCATAAAACTTACTCTTGAGTGGGGTTGATGACACTAAAAATTAATACAATATTTTGAAAGACCTACCTGACAATATGTAAGAAACATAAGAATAGCCAATAATAATACAATAATTCCAATTCTGGAACCAGGACTCAAAAAAAAATTCTTTGTAAAAATAAAGTTTTATTTGTATTATTTCCAATAGGGAATAACAACACAATTCATATGATCAGTAAACTATAGCGAAATTTTACCTCAATTTAAAGAAAAGAGAATTGTTTAACTATGTAACTATTAAGGCAAAGGAATTTAAAAAAGCTTGATTATAAGAATATATGGAAATTCAAATAAAGTAATTAAAACTTTGATTATAAAATAATAGTTTAAACATAGGTCATCAGGATATAAAACTTTTGGGGAAGACAAAAACATTTCTTTAAGACAAAGATACAGTAAACTTCTTCTCCCTGGATTCTGCCTGTTACCCAAAGCCTAATTAGTTCATCTCTCTCCAGAATCTCTCAGGTTTATTGTGTTCTCTCCTTTCCCCCAAATCAACAGATTATGATTCCCTACTCAGTGGAATTCGCTATCTTGAAAGGAAAAATTTCTCTTTCCTGTTCCCTGTCTCCTGCATAGGAATGTCTGGTTTACAGATTACTCAGTCAGCTAAATTAGACACAAAATCTTCAAAGTCTAAGCATAGGAAGACAGTGCCAAGGTGGGCCACTTGTCTTTGCTCACTTCCATGTCTACAAACTCCATCCTTTTGGTGACCCTCTGCTATCAAGGAGTGCTGGGCCCTCATTCATATCTGTAAGGTCACTTGGTTGTTACCTTAATTAATAAGCATTTAAAGGAGCACAGAGCTATTGCTGATGCTAGTGACATTTAAAAATAATTACAAAGCAATGCTAGTGACATTCTCTTCTTTAATAGTGTTTTATTGAATTAATATTGCATTATGTAAGTTTCAGGTAATGACGTTATGTTCAATGTTATTCTATGTCATGGATTAATGACAGACAATACAATGGAGAGCTCACTGTCTAAACACTGATCTAATGATGCTTGTATTGAATACAAATTATTGGAACAGAGAAACTTGGAAAGTTTGGAAAACCATATAAATAAGGCAGGTATAACTGGAAATGATAATGCTTTCAGATGATTGAATATAAGAGACTCTATAGATATGAAAAGCTAAAATTCTAGGCAAAGTTGACTTTCAAGCAATCTCTCGACAAGGGCTTTCTATTAATAAACACGTGACAAATTTACAGTCAGGAACAACCTGACCCATCTGTATCCTGGGATCAGTTTGGTGCCATAGCATGACTATAAGTCTGGACACAAGCCTGAAGCTTAGCTCTCGAGAGCCAAAAAGCTGTGTGCTATAGAGCAGTGACTTGATCACAATGGCAAAGTCTCTTCATCCATGAATGATAGATGACAATGACATCTAACTCAAAGGATCAAACAAGATATCAAAGAGAGCATCTGAATTGTTACACAGGTGCTCGCAACAAAAGAGATCTATTACTTAATGAGTTTTGAATGATCAAATATAAAATTCAACAGAGTTTTAAAGTTGAGCACATTGAGTTTTCCTGTAAACTGGTCATCTGTTTTTGTTGCAGAGTGACAGGTATACTATTTTGGAAAGACCTCCCATTTAAAATGTCTTACCACATAGTCTGTGCATCATTAGCACATAATCATGGGGCTGGAGAGAGCAAGGAGATCATGGTATAAAGGGCTTACGAGAAGCCCCAATCTTTGTGTCCTATGGGATATGAGAGTGAAAATAAAAAAAAAAAAAATAGGAAAAAAGGGTTGGGAGCACACATAGATGATTTCAGATGTACTTCAATCTCCCAGTGGGCTAAATGGGAAGGATGAGGTAAGATGGGATGCAGGAGATTCTAAGACAGAAGGGTTCCTGATTTACTCCCCAGGGCAAGGAAAGCTTCCACTAATCCAGTTTGAACTCAGATGGTCAAGAGAATAAAAAGAATCATGGTCAAACAAAAAGGTCTCATTGACATAGCTGAGGGTCCTTCAGCCCCAAATGGCAAGGGAACTGAGTTAAAGGCCTACAGAGAAGTGAGGGGGATGGGTGATTACTATACAAGGTAACTAGGTGGAGGGCACAGTCAGCATTCTAGAGCACTACTGAGAGCTAATTTGAGATCAGTCAGCAGGCAGGGGGATCACTGAACACCTAGTGACCTGATGGAGAGAGAATACACTAAGACAATCTGAATTTCAGGAAAAAATAATCAACAGTGTTTTATTTTTTAAATTCATATTCTAAAAGCAAAAGTAAGCTCATTGAAATAAAAAAGCTCAAAACATAAATTACTGACGATGGACTGTAGAAGAAATGTTGAATTGTCATAGACTTTTGGAAATTAGCACAGAACGAAGCAAAAAGAATTAAAGAGATGAATAATATGAAAGAGAGGTTAGGAGACATGGTGGTTATTTGAGCCACTTCACATATACCTAACAGACATTTCAGAAGCAGAGAGCAGAGGTACCAGTAGAAAGGTAAAGACATAATGGCTTAGAATTTCCCCAAATTGAAGATCTGAGTCTTCAGATTGAACGTTCACATTAAGGAACAAGTTGGAGACAAAATAAAGCAAGCAAATATATAGTGTAAGAAATACTATAATAAAACTGCACAACAGCAAGAAAATGAGAAAAATCCTAAAACTTAACAGAATTAAGACAGATTATCTACAAAGAAGTATTTACAATGGCTACAAATGTAAGAAATTATGGAATAATATTAAAGGAGTTGAGGAAAACTATCTATTTAGAATTCCATGCCCAGTTTTTATTTAAGAGTAAAGGCAAAAATAAAGTCATTTAAAAATGCAAATACTAAGATTGTTTACCACCAACACAGTCTTTCTTTGACAAGGGCCTATGCTAAAGGATCCAACTCAGCAATAGGAAAAAATGAATCCTGATGGAAGGAAAGTATACAACAAATGTAAAAAAAAAATATATATATATATATATGGACATATACACAACACATATAATACATATGTATAAGAAAATCTAATTTAATTATTATCTGTAGATACTATCTATTTTTCCTGTTTAAAGTTTCAACATGAAGTCTACAGTGGGGCCTCCCTGGTGGCTCAAGGGGTTAGGTCTCAGCGCTATGAAGATATACACAGTCATTGCAGCACAAGTTCTATCCCTAGCTAGGGAGGTGACCCAGATGGCACAGCAGACCTCTCCTGTCTTGCCAGCTGCTCCCCTCAGCAGTGTATTTCAGTGGATCTACCCCATTCTGTCTCTGGTGAATTCTCCTACTAGCAACTTCCCCACACCTTTGCCCTGTACTCTAGTTTTTGGATACATAAATAAAATAAAATTTAAAAAAAGTTTAGAGTAGTGCTGTTTTATCAAAATAGAATAGGTTATTTTAGATATTCTAACAGCCACATTAAAAAAGTAAAAAAGAGGGGCCTCCCTGGTGGTGCAAGAGGTTAAGCACCAACTATGAAGCATATGCAGCACGAGCTCAATCCCTGGCCAGGGAGGTGTTCCACATGGCACAGCAGAGCTCTCCTGTCTCGCCCACTGCTCCCCTCAGCAGTATATTTCAGTAGATTGGCCTGCTCTGTTCCCTGCTCTGTTTCTGGTGAACCCTCTTGTCTCCTCCACGTCTGGCCTATACCCCAGTTCTTGTATGCATAAATAAATGTATCTTTTAAAAAATAAGTAAAAAAGAACATAAGTTAAACTAATTCTAATAATATACTTTAATTGAGCAATAATTAAAATATTATCATTTCAACATATGATCAATATACAGATTTTTGAGATAGTTCACAAACTTTTTGTAAAAAAATCTTCAAAATCTGGCATGTATTTTACACATCTCCATTCAAATGTTAAATTTCTACTAGGAATACTTGCTCTGTATTTAGAATTCATAAGAGATATAGTAGTTTCACATGTCCTGGTTGTTTTAAGCATACTTAAAACTTTCCAATAACTGAATCTAATAGAAGTTTTTAAATTTAACTTGATTCAAATTTAATAAATAAAAAATTCAGCTCATGTTTTAAAAAGGGCTTAATATGCTCATACAGCTAGTGGCTACCGCATTAGACTAGACAATAACAAGCAAAACAACATGAGAGTCGGATAAACAGATCAGAAACTGAAGCATGCAGGGTGCTGGACTTGTTCTGAAGATCACACAAATACACAATAATTTTAGACTGTGTTAAAATAAAAAATTAAAGATAGTCATTAAAAACTTCAAGAAACAGGTTCTATAAACTTCCAAATCAGGAGAAATAGAAAAAAGCAAATTTTCCCAATAATGGATAGGAAGAAAACAACAAACACATGATAAGCAGTTGTTATTTGAAATGAAGTGAGATGAAAGTAGTCATTAGGGGCCTCCCCGGTGGCGCAGTGGGTTAAGCAACACACTATGAAGCAAACCGCAGCCACTGCAGCACGAGTTCGATCCCTGCTGCCGGACAGGGAGGGGACCCACATGGTGTAGCAGACCTCTCCTGCTGTGCCCGCTGCTCCCCTCAGCAGTGTGCTTCCGTTGATCTGCCTGTTCTGCTCCCCGCTCTCTGTGGTGGATCCTCTCACCCCCCCACACCTCTGGCCTGTACCCCAGTGCTTGTACGCATAAATAAATAAATCTTTAAAAAAAAAAAAAAAAAAAGAAAGTAGTCATTAGAAAAAGTCCAAATATATTAGCAATCATCAGATGTCTAAACAACTGAAACCCATTACGATGTTGAGACAGGACAAAATCCATGTGTATCATTTCACTTTTACAAATTTTAAAACATCCACAAATGAAAATACGTAACAGACATCATAAAAGTACAAAACCATAAACTGATGATAATGGTTACCTGCAGGGAGCCTGAATAGGGAAGGGAACCAAGGAAGTGTTTAGAAGGGAAATCTATAACATTCTATGTTATGAAAAATACCACAAACAAAATGATAAAATAAAAATTTGTGAATTCTGATTGGTAAGTATGAAATACTACTTTCCTTCCTTCCTTCCTTCCTTCCTCCCTTCCTCCCTCCCTCCCTCCCTCCCTCCCTCCCTCCCTCCCTCCCTTCCTTCTGTTATGAAAAATACCACAAACAAAATGATAAAATAAAAATTTGTGAATTCTGATTGGTAAATATGAAATCCTTCCCTCCCT
>JAGFMF010011689.1:561931-648057 GCA_019455555.1 Galemys pyrenaicus | reverse complement strand
GAGCAGAACAGGCAGATCGACTGAAACACACTGCTGAGGGGAGCAGCAGGCGAGGCAGGAGAGGTCTGCTGCGCCATGTGGGTCCCCTCCCTGGCCGGCAGTGGCTGCAGTTTGCTTCATGGTATGTTGCTTAACCTGCTGCGCCACCAGGAAGGCCCTGAAATACTATTTTCTTAATTTTTCTATAGAATTGTTCCTAAATAGAATTATTACCAAAATTGGGGGAAGGACACAAAAAAAGACTAGAAGCTAATTTGCTCCATTAAATCCAGTTTAACAGTGTCACATCTATTTTTCTAACACATGACTAGGTCTACTCATTTAGAAATACAGAAAATGCTGTATATGAATCTGGTTCATACACTGCCTCTCCCTTTTCTGTTCAAGACATATAATCCATAATCGCTTCATTTGTGCTGATATACAGGAACAGGAGTTGGGCAAGCTGGAAGCCAAAGTCCTACAAACACTGACTGAGAACTCTGTCTGGAGCGAGTGTGGGAGGAGAGCCCCACAGAGGAAGCATGGATTCCTCAGCAGCTGACCCACTGTCCTGGCCCCATTCTTTGTTTTATACAAAGATGCCTAGGTCCTGCATGGGAGGACACAAAAAACGTACTGAAGGGCCATGATTGTGTTTTCCCTAAGACTTAATATGGGACCAGGAGCCCTGATCAGGAAACCAAGAAAAAACAATTGCAATCTCTATTCCATAGACCATCCATAAAGGGTCAAAAGGAGAAATACCCAACTGCAGAGCTTCTCTTGCAACAAGTGGTGTCTGTCACCTTATGGAGGGGGCCCTATGGGATGTCATGAGTGCAATTTTCTCCTCCAAATTCAGGAAGATAGGGGAGACAGGTAAAATCCGATCTTCCTGCATCACTTAGTTGGGAACAGCCTAGATGGCACTGGGCCTGTGGATTTGCTACTTCAGAGAAAGATATGGAAGGGGTTAGGGTGAAAGAGGCTGGGGAGTGTAAGGCTGGTGTCTCCCTGGTGTCATGCTTCTCTAAGAATTCTCTAAGAGCTAAGGATTTGAATGTCTACTTTGGGAGTGATTTCAATCTGCTGACCTAGCCAAAAGGCACATCATGTATTGGGTATTTCCTATTTTCCCTCATTTGTGAGCTTCTTGATGTAACAATAACCATTTCCCACTAGAGAATAAGCAGTGCGCTCAGGATTCTAAGCAAACAGTGCTGGACCTTAAAGTTATGAAGTCTTTACTGCTAATTGTAGGTAGGCTCTGAAAATTTTACTTCCAAGATTTTTAAACAACAGGGCTACTGGTTTAGAACAAAAGTGAATTAATTGAGATCCTGGTATGTTTATGAATTTCAAGTAACCATTTGCCAGCAAACAGAACAAATACAGTCTCAACTTCTGAATTAACCATGCAAATGTAGGAAAGCCAAGAGAAGTAGAACATGCAAAAAACACAAAAAAACATCATTTTTTAAAAAAAGATTTATTTATTTATGCATACAAGCACTGGGGTACAGGCCAGAGATGTGGGGGGTAAGAGGATTCACCACAGAGAGCAAGGAGCAGAACAGGCAGATCAACAGAAATCCACTGCTGAGGGGAGCAGCGGGCACAGCAGGAGAGGTCTGCTACACCATGTGGGTCACCCCCCTGGCCGTAAGGGATCGAACTCATGCTGCAGTGGCTGTGGTTTGCTTCATAGTGTGTTGCTTAACCCACTGCGCCACCAGGGAGGCCCAAAAATCATCATTTCTTTTAACCTGGAAAATGTATTATTTTGAAGTGATTTTTGTCTAATTAGGTGGTTAGTAGTTAACAATTTTTTTCATTATTTAAAATTTCTGTTAAAATTAATTTACATTTTGTTATAAACTCAAAGCTGAAAAAAAGAAAGAAGTTCAATAGTGAACTGGTTAGCAGAGGAATGCCATTCAGGGATGAAAAATCCAAGTAACCCACCTAAAGAAAGACTGAAATGTGTCTGTAACTAACTCTATCACTCTTCTAAAGTCATCACATAACTCAACTATTTGGTTAACCCAATGTTGATTTCCCCCACAAATCGGAGCACTAACCGTGAGATCTTAAAAAGGCTTTTCAAATATTCCTGTGACACATGAAACACACATTGACATTTTATTCAAAGCCACAAGGTTCACTGTTTGACATTAGTGTTGCTGTTTTTCACTTGTCCTTTAGATGTATGTTTGGAATCCTCCACTACTGCATTGCTTTTTAAAATGTTCTTAAAATTTTAATATTTAGAATTAAGAGATCATATTCAGAGGTTTAATGTCAAACTGATATGAAATTTCTTTGCTACCTCCTCTTCTGTGTCTATTAATTGAGTCAAGTTCTATAAACCCAGATTGCATAATTAAAGTAATTTCTAGCTAATATTTCTTTCCAAACGTTTTGCTGCACAAGATAAAAGTAATTGAGGAAGAACTCTGCTTTAAAGGGTTCTGAATAAACTGAAATACACAGAACTCTGAGGGACACTTTTAGGGAAAATATCTACATTGTATTCAGATAAAAATGATAAATGAAGTGAAAAAAAAGTCATGTTCAATATGATCAATGAAATTTTATTAGCATAAATATACATAATTCAATAATGGGAGAATATCTTTAATATGAAATAATTAAAATTATTTTACACATCTCTTTGGTTTGAAGTATAACTTTTTTCTATGTGGTGTAGTTTTTTTTGGTTTTGTTTATTTTGCATGGATGGAATTATGATGGAATTCAGAAGCCTGAATTCCAGTGTGACTCTTGCTTCGTGTCCCTGAGTCTGAGTTTCTTCAGCTTAAAACTAAAGGATGTCCCTGAAGATCTCACTGGTCTGACTTACATAGCTACTTGTATACTTATTAATCACGCTATGGAAGTGTCATGTGTATATTATAGGGATGCCAGGTACTGGGGTCTTGGAAGAGGACAAGAGAAGGGACTCAGAGGAGTAATATTAACGATGATGATGATGATCTAAATGATTTAATCCTCACCACAACCCTGTGAAGTTGGTAAGATAGCATCATGTCCATTTTATAGATGAGGAATTGAGACCAGAGAGATTAAGTAACATGCCCATAGTTATCTACCTGGAAGTCTTGCTGGTAAGTGAAGACCTGGGATTCAGACACAGGAAGGCTGGCTCAGAATTCACATTGCATAATGATGACACCTCTTTAAGGGATTTGAGTTAGCTTTCCTAATTTTGAAACTTGTTGTAGATCTGTAATGCTGAAGAACTAAGATTTGAATGTCTACTTTGGGAGGGATATCAATCTGCAGACCTAGCCAAAAGGTACATCATGTATGGGGTATTTCCTATTTTCCCTCATTTGTGAGCTTCTTGATGTAACAATTATTTTAATGTTTCCCATTAAAATATTGTATGTTGAGTTACACATAAACATACACTCTGGATTTTTAAATGATCACATACAGAAAATTACAATTTTTACTTAAAAATAAAGAGAAAAATAAGTAAGAAATCAAGCACCTTTCAGGGTAGAATCTGTATTTACCTTTATATGGGGTTAAGATAATCAAGTTAGAATTTTTAAATAATATCACTTTGTATCTTTAAAATAATTTTTGTAATTTTTTTATCTATATAATATTGACTTTGAATACAGTATATGATTCAGAGGCATAGGTTCACACCTCTTCTGATGTATGTTACCATATCATACCAATTGCCAAAGCACCCAAATTTGTAATTAGTCAACTGATAAGCCAGAACACCGAAATAAAAATCTGTCCAATTCTAGGTGAACTAGATTTCCCAAGCTATGAAGCTTTTATTTTTATTTAATGAGTTCCACAAACAAAAGCACCTGCTCATTTTAAAAATCCAGTGTCTAAGTAATAGTGACTCAATAATTACATTATAATCTTTAAATATCTGTATAATATGCAAGTGCCTTATATGTACTGTAGGTGAGTATGTATATTAATCTATATTCAACAAGTGAAAACAGACTAGAAATAGTGAACTCAACATTTCTAGGTAGAATATGAAAAAAAAACATGATGTCTTAACCTCTCTATACTTAAAGATATCAATAATACTTGGATGGGGAAATTTTATGTGCATGTGCACCTGCCACACATACACATGCCTTGTATGTGACTCTGCAGTTTACATTACTGAAACACTCAGAGGGCTATGATAATGTGCCTCTCCAGGAAGCAGAGGTCTGGAGCCTGAGGCCTGCCTCAGGGCACAGTCATAGATAATAACTACTCTATGGGTATCTTACAATGTCCATACCTAGAAGCAAGAGCATCAATCTATATCTTAATAAATATAACAATTTTAAAGAAATGAAGAGCCACATATTTTTATAACTCTTGATTCTTTGTTGTTTCATCACTGGACATCATAGTTTAAATGAAAATATAGAAGAGTGTCAGAAAAAAAACATATGGGAAGTACTGTGTAATGGTTAAGATTCTGAGTAAAAGAGGACAGGGTTAAGAATTTTGGTTCTACTATTTTCTAGCTGTGTGACCCTTGAAAAATTCCTTACTATCACTAAGTCCCAGTATTCTCACTGTGTAAGAGAAAGGTCTCGGTTCAGTGGCTCAGAGCATAGATGTTAGAGACAGCTGCCAAGACTAAAATCTCAGCTTGACCATTCCCTATCATGGGGACTTCCTGGAAAATAGAAGTGTGAAGAGCTTACAACTAGGTTATGAGGATTGGTTTATTAATCTTAAGTGCTTACAACAGTGCCTGAATCATAGAAAGTCACCTAAATATTATTTACTATGGCTGTTAATATCATTACTGTGAGGTGAGGATAGCCTGATGTGACTGTTGTGAGAATAAATGAAATAGTATGAAATTACACCCTAATGTTTCCCATGTTTATCTCTAATAACTAGATATTTTTAAATAAACTAAAATGCCCGCTGAATATAAAACACATCTAGTTGGTACTTCCAGGCATTCAATAAATGGCAGCAATTTTAAAATTTGATAATAAACACACATGTTAACTTACTGTTTTAAGTTTCTCTTAATTTTGGAAGCAATTTGGAAAATTAAAGTAGTTTTCTTTACCACCCTACTTCAGAATATGCATATTTATTTTATTTGTTACTCAATATGCATTTTGCCTTGGGCATATGTAAATGACCCTGTTCCTGGACATAGCTACAAGATACCAGACTAATAAACACCTAGACCAGAAACTAATGTGATTCCACTGAACTCGTCTAAGAAAACAGTGAAATATACAATAAATAAGCAGTCTATGAAAAAGGAATTCAACATTTTTATTGGTTTGCTACCTTTAATACTTATTTTTAAATTCCTCAGGAGACTAACATCATATTTCAAGATACTAGGTACTGTGAAGGCAGGCAGATTAAATGGTGCTTATTTGTTATCAAATCAAATTGTACCCTGCAGGAAAGTGGAATATATTTAACTTTGGTGTAAACAAAAGAAGTGTTTTAGGAGGAAAATATAGGAAAAAAAGGCTCATTTGATAACGGATTTGCCAAGGGAATGGTAATGTTACATGGAGATATTTTGAAACTTTTTTTTTTTTTTTTTTTTCAGTAAGAAAGATCAACCATGTAAAATACAACAGATTCAAGCTTAGTTCTTTCAAAACACATTTGTTAATTTGGTTATTGAAAACCTAATCCCATAATTGCAGTTAATTAGACATGCAGGGTGAGATCTACTTGTTCCCTATCCAATGCATGTGCCATTTCTCCTTATACAAAATGGAATCTTTGTGCTTATTACTTTTATTTTACTGCAGTTCTCTTAAGAGTTAAAAATATCATCAGGGGGCCTCCCTGGTGGCGCAGTGGGTTAAGCAACGCACTATGAAGCAATCCACAGCCACTGCAGCATGAGTTCCATCCCTGCTGCCGGCCAGGGAGGGGACCCACATGGCACAGCAGACCTCTCCTACTGTGCCCTCTGCAACCCTCAGCAGTGTACTTCATTTGATCTGCCTGTTCTGCTCCCAGATCTCTCTGGTGTATCCTCTCACCCACCCCACACCTCTGACCTGTACCCCAGTTCTTATATGTATAAATAAATAAATCTTTAAAAAAAATATCATCAGGACAAAAATGAACATTCATTGAATGTTTTACACATACCAGGCACGGTGCTAAGTACTTTCCATTTCCCATCTCAATTAATTCCCCCACCAACCCAATGAGATAAAACACAGTTTTACCCCAGTTTCACAGATGAGCAAGCTCAGTCTCAGAGCTTTAGGAACTAAATCATACAGCTTAAATCATATAGCCAGTAAACATATGCCAGAAACACACACCAGTAAGTATACACAAAAGTTAAATTTACTATGCTCTTCCCTTGAAAACCATTCAGTCATGTTCAATAAGCAGTTCAATAAGCATCTGTGATAGGTGTTATGGGGTGGGGGTGGGGGTGGGGGGGGAGGGGGGAAGGTCAGAGACACCAAAGACTTCACACTCAAATCAAATGAAAAAGATTACAAAGGTAGTTCAAAATTAGGTAAGCAATCAAATAACTGGTACCAATTTAAAACCATGGTGTGAGAGGAACACTGACAACACAGGAAGGTGGTTAGAAGAAAGACAGAGAGCCAGCAGTCACTGTCTCTACTACTGGAGGAGCGAGCCACTGCACACAATTTAATCTCAAATGTTGTAACAGGCCTTGCATTTAATAACTTCCTCATTCTTCAAAGAAAGCAACACTTCACAGACAGAACAATGACAGATCATCTTTAGTAACAAACAAGCCCAGATCTTCTCAAGACTAAAAAGAAAAGGGAAAAAACTATTATCTTCAACCCTCTTAACCAAACTTTTGTCTGGAGTTTTTCTTTGGATATACAGTCTGGCCAAATCTTTGGATGGTCATAGTTTGCACCTTTTCTTGCAGTTCAATATCACTTTCCATGCATTATAAGTAGTTGTATGAGTATACTCCCTACCCTATCAAACCGAAAGACCCTTGAAAATAGGGCTAGTCATTCGCTTCAAAAAGTTTTGGAAAAAAACAGTAATTCTTCACTTAGTTTGCTAATATGATGGTACCTTACATAAAGGTGATGATCAATCACCTCAATTAAATTCAGCAAGCACTGATGGATGACATACTATAGTATTCAAACTGGGAAACTCAATATGGCTAAGAAGGCGATTATCCCTAAATTGATTTATAGATTCAATTCAATCCCTACCAAAATCAAGGCAGGTATTTTTGTAGAAATTTAACAAGCTCGTTCTAAAACTTATATGTAAATGTAAAGACTGTAGTAACCAAAATAATTTCAAAAAGAACAAAGTGGAAGATTAATACTACCATATTCCAGGTCTTCCTATAAAACCATAGTAATCAAATCAGTGTGATAGGTGTAAAGATAGATATATAGATGATGAACCATAACACAGAGCCCCAAAATAAAGCTTTATATTTATGATAAACTGATTTTTGACAAAAAAAGCTAGATAATCCAATGAAGAAAATGATGGTTTTTTCAACGAGTGGTGCTTAGACAACTGGATGTCCATGTACAAAAAAAAAAGAATTTAAACCATATCCCACATGGTATTAAAAATTAATTCAAAATGGATCATATGCTTTAAATAAAAGCTAAAACTATAAAACTTCTGGCAGAAAAATATCTATGAGTAGGTTACAAAAAGATTTACTAGATATAGATTTCATCAAAATTAAAAATTTCTGTTCTTTGAAAGAAATTATTAGGACTTTTTTTTTTTAAGTCACAGAGTAGAATATCTACAAATCAACTATTTGATAAAGGACTTGTATCCTAAAAATATAAGGAGAGGATACAGTTCAATAATAATAGTTCAATTAAAAAAATGGGCAAAACAACTGAATAGACATTTCACCTAAGATACACGTTATGCTAATATGCACAAATTGGATTTTTGGTGAGGAGTATAATGTCTTATTGATTTACAGGCATTGATTTATAATGATACACAACTGAAATTTATATAATGTTATAATGACTGTTACTTCAATAAATAATTTTTTAATTAAAGATGTTTATCATTATTAGTTACTATGGAAATATGTTATAATTCACTAAGAAGTCTGTAAGACAAAAAAAAACCTGGTAATACCAGGTTTGAGCATGGATGTGGAAAAACTGGAACTCTCATGCACCGAAGGTTCAATCACTTTGGAAAGTTTGAAAGTTTCTTAAAAATCCTAAATATAGGCTTCCATACCACCCACCAGTTCTAGCCTTAAGGATTTTCCCAAGAGAATGGAAAATATATCCATGAAAAGATATATATGAATATTCATTTACATATTACAGCATTACTTATAATATCTCCAAAGTGAAACAATTCAAATATTCATCATCTTGTGAAGGGATTAAAAAAAAAGTGATGTGCCATGAAACACAATTACTGGACCAAAAGAAAAAATGAAGTATTGATAGATGCTACCACATACATACATGTCCTCAGAAACATTACACTGAGTGAAAGACACCAGACACAAAAGACTGTATTTGATTTGATTCCTTTTATATAAAATTTCCATTAAAGGCAAATCAATAGAGATAGAAAGTAGATCAGAGGTTGCCTGATACTGAGGTGGGAGTAAGTATTGGCTGTACACCATGAGGCTATGAACAACCTTTTTGGAGTAATGGAAATGGTTTGAAACTGGGGTAAAGTAAGTTATACGACTGCATAAATTTATTTTACTATTTATTTTAAGGGTTTATTTATTTATGCATACAAGCACTGTGGTACAGGCCAGAGGTGTGGGGGGGTGGTGAGAGGATTCACCACAGACAAAGCAGGGAGCAGAACAGGCAGATCAACAGAAGTACACTGCTTAGGGGAGCAGTGGGCACAGCAGGAGAGGTCTGCCGCACCATGTGGGTCCCACTATGGTGCAAACCTCAGCCACTATAGCACGAGTTCGATCCCTGCCGCCTGCCAGGGATCGAACTCGTGCTATAGTGGCTGAGGTTTGCTTCATAGTGTGTTGCTTAACCCACTGCACCACCAGGGAGGCCCCATAAATTTATTTTAAAACACTGATTCATATACTTTGAATACATCAATGGAATTTATGGTAAATAGATTATACCTCAAAAAAGGTATTTTTTAAGGAAATTATATTCTCATTCCCCAACTGCTTGAGAATGCTACAGTTTCAGACTGGGCAGTGACAGCAATCTTTTTTTAACCAGATTGGCTTAAAGATATCATAGCTCATTATTCTTAATAATATAAACTTCTTTTATTTCTATAAAATTATATACTTTAATCTACTTGAAATTTTCTGTAAGATTAGATATTTATAACACATCTTTTCCATAAAAACATAAGATTCATTATCTTTTTAAAACAACAGCATTTTGAATGTTATATAGTACAATATTTCCCCTAGTTTTTACATGTTTTTAAATTTTATGAACAGTAGGATTTTAAAAAATATTACTGAAATATTCATTTTCATGTCATCAATTTATCTATATTTTCTTTGTAATATCTGTCTTTGGTGCTGTAACAAGTGATAGTCTTTTGAAAGATTAATCAGAAAATCTCATTATTGTTAGTTAAGCATCCCTATATCACACCAGGATCTAACAGGTCTTTCTATTTTAAGGAAACACAAAATCTGATCTAAAATTTCAAAGCTAGAGACAGACAACTTTTCTTCCTTAAAGTGGGATGAGACACTGTTAATATCCCAAATCTATGGGAAAATGCCTCTTCAGAGAATTTCTGATGTGACAGGCTAGACATTTTCAGTAGTTCTAGTAATGAGGAACTGGAAAAATTTTTAAAAAGGATGTGAAAAATGTGTTTGCTATTGCTAATCATGCCAGAACTATGACTCCAGGCCTCACTGGCTGATTTTTGGTAGCTCAGCTCACCATGTGTGACCAGTGCAGGCATCCCTGGTATGACCACAGCAGTCTAAAACCATCACTTAGGGTCCCATCACAACCTGCACCCAGGAATATTAACCATTTCAATGCTATTCTACTCACAATTTATGGGTAGGGATTTATCACCCATGTATTACATACGAAATACAGGAGCACAACTTTATTTAAGTCCCACAAATTCAGAATTCAGAGATTTAATGCTGACTGAAGAAGTCCTCACTGTTGAGTGGTGAAATGCTTAAAAGAAAAAGCAACACTACAACTGTTATAAAAAAAAAATTGGTTTAGAGTAGCTATGACTGTCATACATACACACATCAATAAAACTCAGATATGACTAAATATGTCATAATCATGTTTTATAAATAACATGGATATTATAGTTATGTATCTGAGACTTGGTCTTGTTAAGGTACAAACAGAAGAGACATTAAAATGATTGATAACAGACTATGACTCTGTTTTTCTTGTTACATAGTAATTTGATTTCTACCTACCCAAACTTTTAAGACCAACCCAAATTCAACTTTCTTTACGTTATCTATCCTATAGCTTTTAGAATCTACATTATGCATTCTGAAACACATGTAACAGGTTCTATGTCATTCAACTGCTCTATGCCTGCTAGTCTTATCAACTCATTGAATTAAATACAAGCTCCGTGGGGCCAAATTGTATATCCCTATTGCACTAGGACACTGCTAAGATTCCAGATGTCTTCATTGACTTTTAAGTGCCACTTCTAGTTCTGAGAACAACCTAGGTATTTAATCAGCAACAATTCTTGATTTATAAGAAAAGGTGAAATAAGGAGTCAGTATGTCAGAAAATCTTGTGGAACATCTTTAAAAATGTATTATGACATAGCTCAGGCAGCCTTTTAGTTAAGAAAAATAACATGGAGTACTAGCACATGCTTTTGTAGTTATAGAACTACACAAAGATTGTCTTCGGTTCCTTTCTCTTTTTTTAAAGCTATGACAATGGTTTCTAGTGTAATTTCCAGTGAACTCCAGGATTCCATGAGGTAGCCCTATGGTTTGAACAAGAGATAGGATGGTGATGGTAGACATGTTTAATTTGTGGCTGCTTTTCTCCAGGCACCAATTCAGTTTCTGGGTCACAGGCATAAATGAAAAATCTTCCTATTTATCAAGGAGAGGTTTTCCATCTCTGAAGCACACACCACTGTCCTAATGGATGACACACAGGTACCTGTACACAGTTCCAACTCTAGTTCCTTTGATGCGTGGCCAACTTACTCATGTAGGGTCCCTGCTTTCCAGGGAAATTAAAGCAATGCTCAAAAGCCAGTTCCTCTACTGTTCACTGTTCTCTATTTCCTCAAGAGATGGTGTGAAGGGAAGTAAGCGCAATGGTTTCACCAACTCAGGCTCATGAAGAAAGAGGATTCCACAGTATCAGAGTACATTATACATCAAGGGCTCATTAACCTCCTGTTCATTTCACTTGTTACTAATTCTCAGTAAAGGAGAAGGGCACCAAATTACTCTGTAACCCATTTCTTATTGATTAGTTCCCTTGACTGCTGCAATTCCCAATGTCATTAAACCTCAGATAAAATACTCAAGATGGTGACATCATTTTGATATGATCATTCTAGTAAAAAATAGGGCTGGAAAAACAATACTTTCGCAAGAATAAAGTTTAAACAATGACCTCAAGAATATTCTTAATATATGCCATCCATTTTCTTAGGCTGGGAGTCTCTTTGTACTTCCTTAATTCCTCAATTCACCTACCACTAAATGAAGAGAATGAATAACGTTTGAAACGAAGGCTTCTGGACCTATCATATCAAATTAAAACCTTGGTACTAGCTGTTGGTTGGTTGGTGAGCTGTTGGTTAATTCATGCCTCCAACTCCCATTCCAACCAGCAAAGTGTTCTGAGGATTAAGTGCCTAATGCAAATCAAATTCCTCCCACAGCATAAAGCACACAGTACGAGCACAGTAAATTCTAAAACTAAAATAAAACAACTTTTATTTTTTTTCAAAAAGAGGAGTAGGAGACAAGTTTCCACCAAAGTCTCAGGAGTTACAGGTTAGAAGGGAAAACCTGTATTTCAAAAACTTCAGTATTTTTAAATAATGCATTCACTTACGCACAAATCAGTTCAGTCTGAAACTGATATAGAAGGAAATTACTTGTAATTTTCCTTCAAGTTTAACAGCCAAAGGGGTGACATTGTTGGAAACACCGGGACAGGCGGTGGTGGGAGGGTGTGAAGCATTTTCTTAAGAGCAGCCACCCCACACTGGTTTTCTCAGAAGCCTCTCGCATTCCTTCCCTGGGACAATGACAAGTCGCAGCCTCACTCCGAGGGAAGCGTGCGTCCCGGTGCGAGATACTCCTCTCGGTGTCCAGGACCCGCGGAAGAGGACATAATAGTCCCCAAAGAGAGCAAAAGCAGATTAAAATGACTCCGGTTTCTTCCAGCACCGAGGAGCTCGGGAGCGCGCGGACCCCGCCTTCCAGGGCAAGTGTGGGTTTGAGTAGAGGAGTGAACCTCGGGGTCTCAGCCTTTGGCAGTTACAGTGGGGGCCCGAGGGGGCGGCCCATCTTGCATCTAGATCTTAGCCAACTCTACGGCTCCCTCTGGGAACTGCAGGCAGGTCCGGGCCACCCAAGGCCCCGCCTGTGCTGTCCCCAGCCCTGACTGACACTGGAGTTGGTACATACGGGTCTGCCGCGGAGGCGAGCAGGAGGGTGAGTGCAGTTTTAAATATGGCTTTCCCTCCCTCTTAGCCTCAGAGCCATTGTGGCGCACCCCGTTGTGGGCACAGCCCACATGGGAATAGCCCCTTCCTCTGTCCGACTTATTTATGTTTTCGTTCTCTCTATGCAAGTACTTGTCTCCCCCTCCTACTGCTTCCCCAGTACACTAATCACAACCTGGCAGTTTGCTAGGAGGAAACTCCCTCCTGGAAAGGGTAGTGGAAAAACGCTTTTGCTTCTTGTTTTTGGGGGGTGGGGGGAGGTGGAAACCATTTCTGCAAGAATGAGTTCAAAAAAGACGGGAAGCGGCGTCACTGGAAAGAAAGTAACATTTTGAGATCTATGAGGACTGAGGGAGGAAGAGAAGCAGGCGGAACGTCTGCAACAGGCATCTGACAACAGGCGTGGAGAGCAGAGATTGGCGACCTCAGAGTTGCTAGCGAGCACATTCCGCGCAATCCATTTCAATGACCAGATCTGCTGTAAGCACAATTTGAAGGCCTTCGAATCTTTTTTTTTTTTTTTTCTTGATAAGACTTACCTTTCTCTTCGGCATAATGACTCTGTTCTTGCAGCAAAAAAAGTAAAGCAATGGGCAGGAACTGCTGGCACCACCGCTGGATGTTGCCGCCGCCGCAGCCGCCGCAGTTGCTCACGCACAGGGCACAGCGTAGCCTGGCCTTTCCGACCTGCACCTCCGCGGCTCCCTCCAGGGGCCCTCTACTCGCTAGCCTCCCCGCTCCTCCAATGACGAGCCTCGGCAGCTGGCCGCGAGGCCCCATTGGCTTCGGCAACGTTCTAAATTCCACGAGGACACGCCTACCTCTGAGCGCAGGGTACGCGCTGTTGTAGTTTCTACTTCACAGAAAAATCTGCCTGGCGACTGAGCATGCCCAGTTCAACTACTAATCTCCAAACCCCAGGATCCTAGTTTCATTGTTTGCCTGGTCTCTGAAATTTATCAGTAGGACAGGTGTGGGCCTTTGAAGAAAGGAAAAGGAGTAAGAATGTACAAGTTAACTTTACGATGCAAAGCTGTACACAGCAGGGACTTCAGATGTTTCTATCCATAAAGATTTATAATGACTGTTAGATCATGAAGACCATAAGACTGGGCAGGTGTTCTAGTCTGGAACGTCTTGTCAGTCTCTAAGGCTCTTGGTTTCCCCTCTAGATGTCTTGTGACAATAATCACTAAAATTGCTTCGCTAGGATTTCCTAAAATCTGTGATTACAAGTCACTCACCGATTCAGCAACTTGGTGAACAGGCTTAATGTTGAATTGCATATTATGGAAATTAGAAAAAGAATGAGCAAGGTCAGTTCAAATTATTTTATATTTGAAAATATGTTTAAATGACACCTGTCATGCATAATTTAATGTTTCTTAAAATTCTGCAAGGCATTGAACAAGTACTGCAAAAACACTTTGAAATGTCCAGATGCCAAAGTCAGTGAAAGACCTGGAAATAAAAGACAGCCACTGAGACCAATACCCTATATAAACATTACCCAGATAGCTTGAACAATATACGAGTAAATCAAACCCAACAACATTTAAAAGAATAAAACGTTAGGAACACTGAGGTTTGCAAAGTTTAACATCTGACAATGTAATGGACCATATTAATAGTATAAAAGGGAAAACCAATATGATCATTGCAGCAGGTTCAGGAAAAGATCTAGTGAATGTTTGTAATAAACAAGTTCAAAGAAATACTACCCAGCAGTAAACAGGAACAAAATATTCCTAGATGGATGAAAATCAATCCCAAAATACTACAGGAAAGAAGCCAAAACAAAATAACATACTGATTAATTTCATTCATATGATATAGTTAAAAAAAACAAAATTAGTCAAGGTTTGTTTCATGATAATACTAGAAGACAAAAGTCCACAGCATAAAAAAATGTATTTTATAGTGCAAGTATGGTCAAATCTACTTTGGTCCTAGAAAGGCTGCAAATATGTATCAAATAATGTCATTAAATAATAAATTTTATTTCTTAACATTTAAAAAATTAATTTTTAAAATAACAAATTGTTCACCCAGCAAATACCACAGTATCCAATGACTCTATTTTTTGGGAACCTCTTTAGGAATTCATGGAATTTTACTGATTTGGTGGTTTCAATCTATTATTATTATGTTATTTATTGATGTTTGTATCACCTCTATATTTGAGGTTATTTTCACATTAGTGCCTGTGTTCTTTTGACATGATCCTTGTTGGTGTTTTTTTTTTTTTTATAGTCATTGCTTTCAGACATTCTATCTCAAAAAACAAACAAATAGATAAAACCAGATTCTTTTTTTTTTCTACTTTAGAGCAGCATTAAAATTTAGAGGCCAATAATTTTACCTCTAAAAATAATGTTTATAAAGATATCTTGGACTAGAGTTAACTTGCAAAGTGCTTGGTGGATTAAAATGAATACATTTTAAGTAAAATACTGTGGGAAGGATGCTAGGTAGCTCTTGAAATCTGGATAGAATTTTTGTCTTCATGAGGATAAAAGGTAGCCCAATAAAGATGGGATTAAGGTATATTTTTTTCCCCCTCTGTGATGAAAAATGACTTACAAAATTAACTTCTTTAGTTGACATCTTTAAAGGCTAAACACTCAACTCAACAGTAGTGAACAAAATTGTGACTATTTTGCTGCAGATAACAAAAAAACTTCCATGCAAATGAAGCTCGCTAATTGGACAAATTAAGTGTGGTGAACTTGGGTTAATTGAGTCTTCTCAAATAACCCAAGTTAATTTCAAGGGATGATAATAATAGATTTATTTGTTAAATAAATAACATTAGTTGTCATTTGGTTGCAAGATGAGTTGTACCTACCTAAACAGGGCACAAAAGAATGGAGCATTCTCCTGTACTTCAGTAGCCTCTAGGTCTAGGAAAATAAACACAGACCTCTGCTGGCAGCCCTGGAATAAGAAGAGTGGGCAAAGTAAGTAACTTGGTGAGTAGCTAGAATTTCGGAATAGGAGATGAAGACACTGGAGCAGAAGTGAACATACACACTGATGATAATGAAGAGTTCAATCTGGATAGAAGTAAAGACTCATTTGTTTATCTGCTGAGTGTTTTATTTTGAGAAAGCAATGTCTAAGACAGTAAAGTCTTTTCTGCAGGATGTGGACACTATATTAGCCAAGATAGACTACAGATAAATTAAGGTAGGAAGAAGGAAAAACCAAAGAACAAACTTCTGGTTCCAACTTATCTTCTTTTCTTTCCTACTCAAAGCTGCAGGAATCTTAACCTAGCCTAGTATTTTTCAAACATCAGGACAAAACCATGTATGGTACCGTGACTCTATTAAGGAAAAGAGAAGGAGGAGAAGAAAAGTGCAGAAGATAAAAACATCAGAATGCATTTCACATGGTAAAAGATAAAGCGTACTTTATAAAGTGTTTACATTGTCTATAGATTACTGCATGAATACACGCCACATACATAAACATGTACACAGTGTGTCAATGTATGTGTGTTCACACTGTGACATGAAATGTATTTTTAGAATGGGTCTAAGTCAAAACATTTTAAAGCTACCACACAGCCCTCCTGAATTCTGTGGCTTTTTAGGGCTCTAGCAGTTTCTTCACCTGAAAATCTTGAAATCTTCAAATCTTGAAAGGAAATTTTGAAAAGAAAACATCATTTGCCAATCATCTCTCTCTTAATCTGTCTCTCCTTCCCTCTTTCAGGCAGGAACAGGCAGGCTTTTGCTTTAAAAAATGGCAAATTGCTAGGGAATTCAGATCTAGAACTGATATATGACTGCTTTTGATAGCTCTGTAATTTCAGGTTAAGTTACTCTTCTTCAGTAAATAGGCCAAAGAATTGCAAAGGTGAAGGAATTCAGGAGTGTAACAAAACAACTTCAAAAGGAAGAGGTGGGGAAAGTAGTCTGTTTGGTTTGTCTCTTATCTCTCAAGCAACATTTTGATTGGATGCCAACTTTGAAGAGACCACAGTTTACTTTTTATGAAGTAACTAGTACAGTCCAAAAGCAATTCCAAATCACAGTACTGCCCAATAACACAGATTCCTAGGCCCCCAATTCCAAACTACCAAGTCAGAAAATAGTGTGGTTGGACCTGGGAATATGCATTTTAAACAAACTTCTCATGTGATTCTTATGCTAGAATTCAAGAATTCCAGATTAGGTCTTAGCTCTCAACAGCTCATTACTTCTACTCCAATAAATGTGCATCTATAAAAGTTGGTTAACTTAGTTATATACTTCCAAAGAGTAAAATTCTGTGGGTGACACTCTCCCTACTCTCCATTGCCATTACTCCGTTTCACCTCAATTCCAGTTTTGTGTGGTGCTACCTGCTTTCTTCACATTCATCTTCCTTTTCTTCAGTTGCAGAGATTCTGAATAGTGATTAAAAACACCTAGAAATGCACCTCCTCCCATCTGCCCAGGTAGTGCTGTAGGCAGCTCCTGGAGCCCCTGACAAGATTAAATTCCCTGGGCTTACATCCTTAAAGGAAACCTAACCTACACACAAATCCTCACAAGCCACACACTTTTAAGGATTTATTATTTCAATGATTGTGCAAGCATCCCTTTTAATTGCATTAACTGCCTTGCAAGGAGGACATTCTGTGATTTTCCAACAGGATGCACTTATTGTTTTCTCCAGTCTTCAATCAAATTAAATTTGTCTACAGATTCTTCACCCCGAATATGTTTCACATAGTTCTCCCTTCCCTTATGTTTTTTAGGTTTAATCCGTGTTATTTACCTCTCCTTCTTCTGGTTGCTACTACTTAGACTCACAGGAGTGTAATTAATTTGTTCTTTGTAGCTCCCAAATGACTATTTGGGGATGAATTAGCCATGCTCAGTGACTAGGACCAGGAATTGGGCTACATTCACACAGACATCCCTTCCTGCCAGATTATCAGTATGTCTGGTGCTAAGAACCAGTCATCTTCAAGGAGGTAAAAGTTAAGACAGGGTACACCCAAGGTTTATGGTGAAGTCACAACGAGGTAAGGAAATCTCCCATCCTTTCAGGGGAAAAGCATCAAGCTTCAAGGTGCTAAAGAGCAGCAAGGGCTTGTTGCAAAACTCTTGGGCTGAATTATATATTATTTTCTTTTTTAAAAGATTTTATTTATTTTTTGCATAGAAAAGCTGGGGTGTAGACCAGAGGTGCAAGGAGGTGAGAGAATTCACCAGAGAGAGAGTGGGGAACAGAACAAGCAGATTGACTGAAATATTCTGCTGAGGGGAGCAGTGAGTGAGACAAGAGGGGTCTGCTGCGCCATGTGGGTCCCCTCCCTGGCCAGGGATCAATATCAGGCCATAGTGGTGATAGCACTGAGGTTTAACTTCTAGGCCACCAGTGAGGCCGCTGAATTAATTACACAGACTACTCTATTGCCAGTACAGTCCCATTGTACCACTCCCTGCTATTAAAAATGGGGGTTTGGTTAATCCTTTCTGAAGTCTTCAGCATTTCCTTTAAATCTCAGAGTCCTTGGGCTCTTGTAAGACATCTCCAGTAGCCTCATTCCTGTTACTGTTCACATTGATCCTGGCTTTCAGGAAAGATGAGACTATTTCCTTTCTTCAGTGAAAGCCAACAAGCAAGCAAACAATGAAAACAAACAAAAATCTAGGTTTAGTGAAATGAGAATGCAATGAATCATTCTGGAAAATATCACAGAGCTATTGGAGATGATTTTAAAGTTAGCTACATTAATAACTATTACAATTCTCAAGCACTAGGTAAGGCTTAGTGGAAATAGTAAAATGAGTTTTGCAAAGTCAGAATAAATTGTAGCCACAAGGCATAAATTTTTTTGCCCAGGAGTGGAAAACTAGCCTGAAAATGTGCCATAATCTTTAAGGCGGCTGGCTTTTAAGTACAGAGTTTTTGTTGTTTTTCAGGCATGGGATGTTGCTTTCCCCATAAAAAAAATCTCATCCTTTCCTTTTTCTCTTTCCTGCTTCCACTTTTGTTCTTCAGAATCTTCAGCAATTGGTTTCTTATTATTTATTTTCTTAACAGCCCAACTAAAATTTTTCTTTTAAATTAAAAAAAAAAAAACAACTCACATCTTTATATGTCAAAGTATTATTTTGATTTAGTTTTAAAATAGATCCTTATCCAAAAGTCCTGAATTTGTAGTCACAGTTATACATCCCAAATTCAGGACGCCACTCTCATTACAAACGGAATTCTGATTTTGGCAATAGGCCTGACCAAAACAAAACAAAAACTTAAGTTTTCCAGTTCCCCTGCAGGGAGTGTTGCTATGTGACACTGTTCTGGAGAGTGAAATGTGTGTGGAAGTCATGAGGTAGTCGCTGAACACCACCTAAAACAGGGATACACCCAGAAAAAAAGCCCTCTGCCTTTCTTCTTCCCCTTATTCCAATGTGGAAGTTGTAATGTCTAGAAGTAGAAAAGCTATCTTATATCTGTAAGAATGAGAACTACAGGTAATGCTGTAAGATCAGAAATCAGTTGCCTGGGTCCCTACCGACCTTGGATTTCCCCCTACAAACTCTTTATCATGAAGGAAAATAAACACCATGCTTGATCAAGCCACTGTAGATGGGGGCCTATGACATGCGGCTAAATACAGTCCCTATCTGATATACCAGCTCAAAGAACTAGTGTGGAAATTGGAGATGATAAACTATGGACAAGTACATATACCTGAAGCATAGCAAATAACATTTAAGAAAATATATTCCCCCACAGATTATAATGAGTATGTGGGTGTGAATCTGCTAATCCTAAATGGCCTGTTCCGCCACCATTTTTCTTACCTGCAGTTCCGTATCCCACACAAGGTCAGAACTGCCCAGTCAATCAGCTATAGAAGCCCAACCTTAAAAGGTGCCCTTCAAATCACTGGGGTCACTCTAGGAAGGGTATGCAATGCCAGATATGACCAGGAATGCCCAGAGAGTCACTGACTGACATATAACAAGGGACCCCAGAAGCTGACCAGTAGAATGCCTTGTTGATAAATTGGAACCATGGATAGGGATCTGGGGTCTGGTTTCAATTACAACAGTTGGTCATCAAGCAAAGAAGAATTATCTGGTCAGCAGACTCCTGACCCCTCTGAAACCCTAGATGACATAAGCACATGTTCAGTTTCACCCATCTGTTTCTCCTACCCCACGTGACTGATGTATGATTATTCCATCAATACAATGGCCAGGATCTTGCTTGTTGAACAGCATCCTGCATTGTGTAGCCTGCTCCACAGCTCCTGCTTGTAAGTTTGGTGTTGCCAACGCAAAATACTGGAAATTTTAACATTTAGAGTAAATGTTTTTAAATAAGAATAGGCAAGGATAAAAATTATAAAAAAAACATTGTTGCTGTAGAATGTGCTTCTGGAGACTGTGGCCTATTTCCAGGTGTTAAAAGATAAATGTTGGTTTGTTCCTTAGCTCTGTCTTTGTTGTAGTGCATCTCCCTATACTGCAGGTACTTTAGTCTAAAAACCCACAGCAACTTGGGCTCTGGCTGTGATTTAGTTTGGACCAATCAGATGCACTAACCAGCATACAATTTTGGGAGTGAAGGTTGGAAAAAGGTCACACTTATTTATATCTGCTGAGCCTGCTGCTTTCTATTGCCCTGTGACAGAGATCCCAGATATCACCTTTGTGGGTCTTGAGAGGCTGGTGCGCAGTGGTCTTGAACTGGCAGCAACAGGGACTTCTTGAATGAGAAATGGCCTTTGTTCTCATGGAGTACTGACACTAGGGATTCCTAATTGCAGAAGAGATTGAGCTCCTTCATGACCTGGTTGGTTCTGGTGTGTCACTCTGGGAGAGTTCTCTGAAAATTCAACTTTGATTCTATTTCTTTCTTTGGTCCTCCTAACTATCCCATCAGCCACTGAACCCTTAAATCTATCTCACCTTAAAGAGTTCTCTGCAACTAACTAAAGTCATAAAGCATCTATGAGTACTGTTTACCAAATATTTCCAACATTAAGAGACATCTTCTCTTCCTCTTGAAACTACGATTATAGAAGCAGATGTTTTGATGGACACTGTCTTAGTGTATGTCCCTGAGTGACTGAGTGACCATGGTGAAAAGAATCTTTGAAGACCCCTCCAACAGACATGGGGCACGAGGGAAAACAAACCTCTATTTAAACTGCTGGCACTTAGGAAAATTTATTGCTGCAGGATTTTCTATCTCATTTTGAGATAATATAGAACTTAAAACCCAAGAGTGGGGTATTGCTTTAATAATCAAGCCTAAAATATATGGCCCTGGCTAAACAACTGGTGGGAGGGACTCAAAGACACTGAAACATTTACTGGAAATAGGAGGAATGGAAGTCTTTGTTTTCTAGTGGTGAAACATTTGGTAAAGTACCGCCTGCAATAATTTTCTAACGTTCAGTTCCTTGAGTGACTAATCTGGCAGTCTTGATGGTAGGCTCTCTGCTACAGCAGGATCTCCCATGTTCAGTTTTCCACATATCCTCTGATTCAGTCCTCGAGAAAGTGTTCTTTGTGGTGTATCCTCCAAGGTAAATATAAAATGGGCACTGAAGAATTCTCTCTATTTAAAAGCTACTAAGGTCTGGGACTCCCTGGTGGCACAAGGGGTTGATCACCCTACTGTGGAGCTTCTGCAGCCACTGCAGGGCAAGTTTAAGCCCTGGCCAGGAGGAGACCCACATGGCACAGCAGACCTCTCCTGCCTTGCCTGCTGCTCCCCTCAGCAGTGTATATTAGTCGATCTGCCTGTTCTGCTACTACCCTGTCTCTGGTGAATCCTTTCACCCACCCCACCCCCGCCTCTGGGCCCACCCCAGCTCTTGAATGTATAAATAAATAAAATCTTTAAAATAAATAAATAAATAAAAATAAAAGCTACTAAGGTCTAGTCCTACTTCTTCCTGATATGGGTGCGAGTGCCCAAGGACTGCTTTGGAGGTTGAATAGCTCTGAAGTTTTCAAAGTTCCAATTTATTTGGCAATACATTTCTTCAAAATGCTTGGTAGGTTTCCAACTATTTAATTTTAATCAGTTCCATTTGCAATTACCAATAGCCAGATGTTATCTAGATAACTTTCAATCCTTTAGATTCTTCTTTTAAATATTGGCCCCTATCCCCTTCACATCCCTCCCTCAACAAAATAATGGCTACCTTAAGGGCATGTGAAACAAGAGAGTTGGAGAGGAAGAAAATACTTTTATTGCGAAAATACTTTTTATTTGCTGCTAGACTGTTTTTCATTGTCTGACAAATAATTCTTTGCAGAAATTTCTTGAAAGGGCTTGGAATACCATCTTACCTCTAACTATGACTATTGATTCAGAGCATACCACCATGCTTAGCCTGGCCAAACCAACAGGAACAGACTTTTGTCAAGCTGATTTGCAATCTGCTAGCAGATATTCCTCTTCAACCTACTCTATTCCTTTCTTTTCCTTTTTCACACCATTCAGTTCCATCCTGAATTTATCTTTTCCTTGTAAGAGTTTTCTGAAGGCAATAAGAAACACTTAACACAAACCTACATTCTAAAGTTTTCATAACAGATATCTGCCACATAACAAATATTTGCCACAGGGTACTAAGGAGTACCAGTTTTCTAGCCTGTTTCATTGTTTAAACACTTAAATGAAGTCACATATTTAGGTTCTGTTACTTGTAATACCAAACTTCTAGGTATATTTAATTAGGAGTCAGGTACTAAACAAGCCAACAAACAAACGAAAAACCAGGGCTTTAAGCCAGGCAGAGTTAGTATGTGAGTTTGTTTTTAATCTCATTAAAGGTCAGACCTGGGGCTGATTGGCATTTCCACAATTATCAGATTTTCAGGTTTCATCAACATGTAAACTCCACTTTGCAGATCATAATGTCCATAATGATTTTATCTTTTGCCATCATGTCCACATTCTAGCCAGTAGGTTTGAGACAGAAGAAAGAGAGCGAAGGATATTATAATCTTTAAAAAAAAATCTATAAAGAAGATGTTGCATATCTACATGATAGAAAAACTACTCAGCTATAAAAATGATAAAATCTTGCCATTTCTAACAACATGGATGAAAATAGAGGGGAATGTGCTAAGTGAAATCAATCAGAAGGAGAAAGACAAAAACTGAATGGTTTCACTCATTGTGGAGTATAAAGAAACAAAATAAATGAACAAACAAATCCCAGAACAAACCTTTGGATTTCGATTGGACTTGTTACTTGAGAGAAAGAAGGGAGGGGAGCAAAGGGGGCAGGGGGCCCAATGGATTGTGATGGAGGGTTATTGGTACTTTGGTGGTGAGTGTATGTGGTATGATGTGAAGAAGTGTGAACCTCTACTTCTAAACATATGTAGTCTTATAAACTAATGTTACATCAAAAAGAAAAAAAAAAAAAAACAACTTCCAGAAGTTTCATCTACCATACCCTTAGCAAGAAATTGTTAGCACAAACACAATCAAGCTGCAAGGGAGAATAATGTTTTAATTTTGCGTGTCTATGTGCACAACTAACATTTGAACTTGCTTCCATCACAGAGGAGGAAGGGTAAAATAAATAATAGGGGGCAGTTAACTACAGTCTCTGCTTTTGTTTGAATCAGCTGTCTTAACAGGGAATTTGGTAAACAGAACTCAGGTAGAGCTGCATTATAATGGTGGTGGTACATTTCTGAACTGGATCACTGAGAGGGGATCTTGTCATTCAAATAGGGAGAGCATCTATAGTGGTGAAACTAAGAAAAAACAGAAATAGACATGATTGGCATTTCCCAATCTTTTATTCGCATTTTGGGTACATATTATTTTCTACATTGGCTCTCGTTGACCAAGTAGAAACAGAGGTGTTCGGCTATGTCTTCAAGGTTCCCCAAATGCCCAGGGGTTTTGCTTTAACTGTCTACCTTATGAAAACAGGATAGTATGCTCCCTAGAGGAAACAGGGAATAAAATCAGAGTGACCTTCACCACAGCCAGCTGTCCTGGGACATATCCCCTTTGCTCTAAAGGGGGCCAGATGCCAGGATGTTTTTTAATCTCAGTCAAACCATGTGATAGTAGATACAAAACAAACGGCTCTGCCTTAATGATGGGGGAATCTTAAACATTTTGATGGAGTTCAGAAACACTTTTTATATTTCAAACCCAGAACAAATTGGAAGTTCACTGTTTTCTGCTTCCTAAAAGATAGGAGAAGTAGCTTAGGAAGTTTTCCTTACACTTTTGGCCTTGAAGGAAACATTGTGAAATAAGATGTTTCCAAAGAAGTATCTAAAAGTTTTAGGAGGAATGGGGTTATAAATACATCTTATTACACATCAAAATTATTTTTTTTTCTGTTCAGTTTTTTATGCTCAGTTTTCAGCTAACTCATCTGTTTCTTTACTCAATGTACAAGAACCTCTCACTTTAGGGAAATTATCTCTGATTAGATCACACAACTTCAGAAAGACACATGCTCTACCAGCTTCAGACTTCCATAGAGGGGCACTGAGCATGGACATTTGAAACTGGAACTTCTCTCTAGATCTTTGATCTAGTCTGGCATCATACACTATTTTGCTAGACCAAAAATTTCTTTAATTTTTTTACCCATCATCAGTGAATTAAGTCAGAAGACAAAAGAAAAATATCGGATAGTCTCACTCCTAGGAGATATATATGGGAACCAAATAAGGGACCAAGGAAAAGAATAGTAATAATAATAATAATCAAAAACAAAAAGACTGGGATGAATTGGGGATACTTCGTGGGAAGGGGGGAGGGAAAGGGATGAGGGTGGAAAGAGCACAAGGAACTGAGGTGATGGTGCACTGGTGAAATGGTGGTGGGTAATCCATTGGGACCACAATCAATGTCAAAAATATATAAATAAAATTTAAAAAACCACAAAACTTTTTGCCCATTGTTCCTAGCAATTAGTTCCCAAAATCCTTGTATATAAAAAACTTAGGGGCATCTTCTATATAAAAGCCCAGAGACAGCTTAAAAAAAAAAAAAAGTTCGGGTAATAAAGAGAAAAACAATAACAAAAAACGAGATCTGACCCAACAAAACCTATTAAAAAAAAATCCTTCAGTCTCTTCCATTCAGTTTTGAAGTTAATAAACCTCATTTTTAAAATGTATAGATTCATTGCCAGTGACAAACATTCAAGTTGTTGAATAATGAGTGTTGAATAATGAGATTTGAATCCCTTTTGAAGAAGCAGTGAAATAAACACAAGGGATGACTCTGGGGAGAGATAAGGGGACCCCTGCCAAACTTTCCCCAGAAACTTTCCCCCAGCCTGTTCACAAATATGTGTGGTTGCAATTGAGCTTTCTAAGGTCCTATGCTATTCCAGAGGTTAATAAAAATGTGACCATTCAGCTACAAATGGAAATCGAGCTTATGTGAAGTGTAGCAACTAGGAGAGTCCCAAGGAAATCACCCAGCAACAATCAGAAAGTTGAAAACAAAGCAACCTAGTAACCAAAACACAACGCAGACATACTAAGGAGCCAAGGGAAGAACAGAAACAGTCAGAGAAGAGATATTCTGTGTCTGATTCAGTAGCATCACCAAACTTGTTTACTCACATTTATTAAATGCCTAGTCTGTGCCAGTGCTTTGCCAGGAGCTAGAAATTCTACACTGAATTAAAAAAAAAAATGCTATCTTCTCAGATAAGGGACTGATATAAAAAATCTACAAAGAACTTACACAACACAACAAAAACAAAGGAAACAGCCCAGTCAAAACATGGCAAAAGAACTAGAGAGACACTTCTCCAAAGAAAGGCAAATGGCCAACAAGCATATGAAAAATGTTCAACATCACTAAGCATCAGGGAAATGCTAATCAAAACCATAATGAGATACCACCTCACTCCAGTAAGAATGGTTCACATTAAAAAAGCCAGCATTAACAAATGCTGGAGGGATGTGGAGATAAAGGAACCCTCTTACACTGCCTGTGGGAATGTTAACTGGCCCAGCCACTTTAGAAAGCTGTGTGGAGTTTCCTCAGAATAATAAGTATGGATCTACGATATGACCCAGTGATTTCACTCCTAGGAATCTACCCAAAAGACACAAAAACATTAATTTGAAAGGAAACTTATACTCCTATGTTTATTGCAGCACTGTTTACAATAGCCAAGATACAGAAACAACCCAAACCCCTCCAAAGAGATGAATGGATCAAAAAGTTGTGGTATATTTATATAATGCAATATTACTCTGTGATCAAAAAGACAAACTCATGCTGTATGTGGCAACATGGACAGAGTAGAAGGGATTATACTAGCCAAAATTAGTCAGAAGGAAAAAGATAAATAACAGGTGGGCTCACTTATATGTGGAATATAGAGAAGCTAAACAGGAGCTTAAGAAAAAGTCAAAACTAGCAAGCTGACCATAGATCTAAGGTATACAGCAAAAGTGTGTGTGGACGGGGAGCAAAGCAGGGGAAAGATGAATATTAGGAAATATGGTGATGGTTCATGGTGATATAGTGGCAGAAGAACTATAGGAACTACAATTATGGAAGAAAAACATTTAATAAAAAATTTTAAATATGCTGTCTTCTATGGAATTAAATATAAATTTTATGTAGACTGGGTGATCATTTGAATTTTGCAAATGAAGTAATGGGAATATTGATTCAATGCTTTAATGTTTCTACAGCTTGCGTATTTTAAAATTTGTTATTTACAGAATTCGTAAAGTTAGTGTTATTATGTCTACAAGATTATATATTAACTTTTATTAAACACTACACTAAAGTGGTTTAGATTAAATGAGGAAACTTTAAAGTTCTATGTTATTTAGAGACTACATATCTAAGAAGCTGTTTTTACAGCACAATTTTTGAAATAAGAAACTTAAGAACTGGTTTTGCAGCCCACCTGTGAATAGCTTGAGGCATTTTAATCACATCTCTGTGTGGCTGAATAATGTATTTTATACAAAGTCAGATCCGGGACTAAACCTTCACCAATTTTCAATTTCTTAAGCAACAGGGAGCAAAACCATATTTACTTTAAATATCAAGCTGTGTGTTCATATTGACCAAAATTATTAAGATTAAATAACATGACTAAATGCTTACTTTTTATGTGGGTTAAGAGTTCATTTAAATATATTCTTATTTCCTAGCGGGCCTAGACTCTTAGATCAGAAAGTTGATCCTAGTTGCACTATCACTGAGCTTTCAACAGTTCACCCAAAAAAAACCTCAGAGAATGCTAACACCACTTTCATGTGATTCTGAATGGAATAAAAGAACCTCAGATTGGAAGGTCATCAAATTCAAGTCCCATCTCTTTATGCTTGATGAGTCTATAAAACGACTTCTATAATAGTTAGTGTAAACATTACTTTATAACCCATTTGTCCTAGCTACATCTCTGGTTCGAACATATTTAATCAACTTCCAATTGCCAATCCCCTGATTTTTTGGGAAAACTGTGATACCTCTTCTAAGGTCAACTTCATTGTATGATTTTGATGTGTAGTGTTATTTTTTAGTAACAGTACAATATTCTTCCATTATCATATTTCTAGTCATAAGTTCTCCCTGCTATGTGAGAGTAATATTTGTGAGCAAAAAAGTGCCAAATTTCTTCTGTGATGTTTGAAAATTTGCACCTCCAGCATTAAACAATAACAAAATAATTTGCATAATAATTTATTTCTGTAGTCATCACTATCTGTATTTGGGGGAAAAGGTATTGAATTTAGAAGGAAAGAAATGAAAGGACTGAAATAGCTGTCCCAAATTCCAAAGTAGAAGTGTTTAAATGCATTCTCATTAAGAAATTCAGAGGAAAAAACAAACTGATTTGGAAAGAGGACTGTATAATTGACTGTGAAATGGTCATTTGTTAAAAATAAGACAGACTTTCTCCATTAAAAGAAGGAAATGGTTGCTATGGGCAAGTATTATTACAAACACGTACTATGACAGGTCTGTAAAACTGTAGCATTTGGTCTGAGTCCTGAAAGTAACTAGACTAAGTGAAGGCCTAGAGGTTCAACTCTATCAGAGAATATAATGAATACTTTGAAAATGGATTTTTTTTGTGTGTGTTGGCTTTTTTTTTAACCAAAATTTAAAATCCTTAAGAAATTAGCAATATTGCGGAAAAGGAGAAGCCTGGTGATGTGATTTGTGAATTGAAGCATGTTTTGGAGGAAGACACTGACATGAAATAGAAAAGATTCAAAGGCATGAAAGGAAAAACAGCAAGATCAGTCTTCGCTTTCATACCCATGGCCTTAACATACGGTGGTCAAGTCAGAGAATATCATAGTTGGAAACAACCTAGAAACTCCTTCTATTGCCTCATTTTCAGATAATAAAATTGAACCACAGAGAAAAGCGATATGGTAGCAGAAATGGGATTTGAACTGTGTAATTTCTTTCCCAGTCTTGAGAATATATTTATATTAGCTAGCATCATCTAATACAGTCTCATTAATTATTATAAAGGTATCATTATAATTGAAGTGATGTAGTGGCTGTATGCACATACATAAAAATTAGCAATGGCATTATCATTACCATCCTTACTAATATGAGGAAACTTACATTATCCCAGATAAAAGACTTGAATAATCCCCCTAGAAAGCTTCAAGTCAAATTCTAGATCAAACCCACAATTTCTGACCTCCAACATTTTTGGTAGAAAATGATTACTGCCTTTTCTCTACAAGGGTATATTGATAGCATAGCTTTTTGGCCTTCTGTTAGAATGAGAATAGAAGGCTGACACCTTCTTTGCAGGCAAGAGACCATGATGGAACTTTACAGTTGTCCCTGCTCTTTCATCTGCATTTTGCTGGACCTTAGGGACCTTGCCATGATTGTGGCCTCTGACTTATATAGGGCACTTCATAATTAGGACTTTGAGTGACATTAAAATTGTCAAAAGTGGCACACAAAATTGAAATAATTTATAGTTACTTTAATTGTATGGCTATTTGTTGATTCACTTGTCCAAAAAAATTTTGTTGACACTCATTTGGTCTTGTATTAGAAACTGGAGATCCAGGTCCTGGTTAATTGTGAGAAAATAGAACAACTGACTAGCTATTTCACCTGTTAAATCTTTCCTTCTGTTTTATACATTTACATTTTATATACACTCACTTAAAAGAAATTTATATAGCAAATGTAAAAACTAAGAACTATAGATAAGATAGAAAAATCACTTTAAAGAATCATCAGATCTCATTGCCTACTTGTCAGGTTTCCAAAATTTCACTTGCTGGGGGCTCATGTTGGAGGGAGAGTAGACATCACTGCTCGAGCTACACCTCTGATTCCAAATTGGCACCTGACTGGCCAAGTGCTCAGTTGGAGCCAAAAGGGGAATTACAGGAAAAGTTCTCAAAGAGCCTTTACTTCTGCTTTTGAATCTAAAAAAAAAAAAAATTCTAATAGATTTATAGGAAATTCTATTTGAGATTTTTAGACTTAGGTTAGACAGGAGGGATTTCTGAAGTTCTTGCTTATCGGAAAAGCAACATCAAGACATTTTACTGCCATTCCCAGTGATAAGACTCACATCTAAAAGTTGGGTTTTCCATTGTCCCTGCACCTGAAGCTCATTTTGAGAAAACTGCTAAAAACCATAGGCTTGTAAGATGAGAGTCCTTCCTTGCTTTGTAATACTCCTTTCCCTGACTCAGCATTTCTACTTTAATGTCTTGGCGGTGGTGAAACCCCATTATCTGCCAGTCAGACTTTCCTAGTTCTATCTGTTCCAGTCACTTGTCCTGGATCCTGCATAATCAAGTTCTGTCTTTCTTTTATGATCCATGCTTATATGTGGTGCAGAACACTTGGATGCTTGACTTTCTGTTCTCCTGATTGTTGTTCTGTTCATTGATAACTATTTTTCACACATTCAGTGAATATCTATCGAAATGGTATTATTCCAGGACCTGGAAATATAATAGTGAGCAAAATAGAAAACAAACCTGCCAAACCTTGCTTTACGGAGCTTTATATCTGAAGAGATACCAAAGCCTGATGAACTAGCTTCCCCCTTTATCTGCCATGCCTGGATATTTTTGCTATACCTAAAACTTCTGTTTCCAGGTACTAGTTTTATACAGTCTGCTATCTCACTGCTGTGAAGGAAATTATCCTGTTATAAAAGAGAGTATTATAGAAGAAAAGGCACACACCAAGAACAAGTACAGAGGGGTAGTATCAACCTAGAAATCAAAATGAGTTGAGGTTTGCAAAAATGCAGGGAATAAGAAACACAACTTTTAATATTGGCTTTCAAAAGGGAACAGAAACAGCAGGCCCATTGGGTGGGGTCAAGTTGGCAGTGATATACCGTTTAAAGATTACTTAGGAAAAAACCATGCTATTGAGCTCAGTTTTACTTCTGTCTTCTTGTTGAAGAAAATAGGGAGGAGAAAGGAGGCAAGGAGAGATACATTAGCAAATACAAATAGGAGCTCAAGGTGGGAAAATCTCACTTTTTAGTAGGGTCCCAATTCTAATAAATTGCATCCCCATGTTCCACAAAAAAGGTGCAAATTTTATTGTGATCTAATCTTTAAAGAATGTAATCTAGCCAGTTTATTGAAAATGGGAAAACACTGTCTCTGTTTTCATGAATGGGGAGAAGGGGAACGTCTATATATTAAATACCAGTGATTTGATGTCAAGATTGCTTTTAGGAGTATTAACTATTTATATACAAAATCTATAGACCTATTTCTTCATGGACATACCATGGTCTGGTCAATGAACCAGTGGGTTTGGCATGCTGGCTCTGGACATGAAGTTCCCAAAGTGGCACATAAGTCAGTGGCCCCAGGTCTTTGTAGAGCTTGTTGTCCAGACCAGTGATTGGATTAATTTTCACTTTCATGTTTTTTTTTTTAATTTTTTTTTTAAACCAATCTGTAACCTTGGATTGCCCTAGATTCTGCATGATGGAGGTCTTAAGTTTCACTTCATCTCAGTGGTCTGAGAAATTGAGTCTTTGAGTCAATCAATTCTATTTTCCTCAACACCATATGAGCATATCTTTAAGAGTTGGTTTGCAATCCTCCAGGACAGGAGTGGTTCAAAGGCCAAATCCCATCCACAGACTATTTTATCAAATAAGGTTTTCTTCCAACAAATTTGTACCCATTTGTTTATGTACCCCAACAGTATTTTCAAGAAGTTGTGACAACCATATAATCCTCAAAAGCATATTTTTCCTGTGGGTAAAATTTACTTTATTTATTATGTGTCCCTTTATAGGAAAAATTTGGCAATCCTCACTTTAGATAAAGAAGCATTGGGTACCAGGAATTGAATTTTATAAGAACTGTTATGCCCAGCAAAATGAAATGATTGGGAGGGTCAGGTAACTAGATAAATGACAGATGATAAAGGAAATATTTTCAATGAGTACTTGGTCTTCACTAAAAGTTCAACCATCATTTCTTGAGTACTTACTATATGCCAATCATTGGGAATATAAAGATAAATAATTATCTGGTAGAGAGCAGACATACATAAAGGAATAACTCAAAGTACATAAGGTGAAAGTTGAATGCTGAGACTCCTTCATAAAACAAGGTGCTCTGAAGAAGGTATCTTCGTTAGTAGTGATAAAAGTGATCCAGGACACTGGGTGTTGTTTACTGGGAGAATAAAACTTGGTGGTGATGTTGTTATAAAGTACAAAGTGTGAAATGGCAGAAAATGTAGGTGGAAAACTAGGTTTGGATTTTCTTTTTATGCCAAGCTAATAAACTCGGACTTTATTTTAGAAGCAAAAGAAAACTACTGAAGCATTTTCATTACTGTAGTAAAATGGTCATATTTGCAATTTAAATGAACCACTTGCCAGTACTATGAGTCAAAACAGGAAACCTAGGAACTTGGTTTGGGGGATAAGAGAATTCGATCAAGGAGATGTTAGTGCTTGCACTAGGTGAGTGATGGTATGGATAGAGAAGTAGAGCTTGTATTTCTGGTATGGTACCAGATAAATGATGTCATCAGTAGCTAATATAGAGAAATCAGAAGGAGAGTAGAAGGATATGGGAGGAATGATTAATTTAATTATAATTAATTAATTGTAATTAATTCCTCACATGCTGATGTGAGGAAATTGTAGGTTATCTATTTGGGGAATTCTAGTAAGCAGGTTTTAAAAAATGTTTATATATTATATCACTGTTTATTCTTGTACAATGTTTGATTTCTCTTCTTGGGTGTAGTCTCTGTAAAATTTCCACCACCAATTCACCTATGAATCATCTCCACAGTCCCTTGTGCTCTCCCCACTCCCTATTTTGATCTCTCTCCCTCCCCCTGCCCAGCAGATTGTTTCTGATTTACAGTTTCAAGCAGTTATATTTTTAATGCTGAACCTTAGGGGGAAGATAAGACCTGTATATCATCAGAGGTTAAAATTATAATATAAAAGCAGATGGAATAGAAAACCATGAATCTAAGTGAGGCCATCAAGAAATCCAACATTTTTGTGTTCTTACACAAAGGACTATGGTGATGATTCATGGGTGAATTGGTGGTGGGAATTTTGCAGGGACTACACCTGAAAGGAGAATGTATGCATTGTACAAAAATGAACAGTAATGTGAAATATATGTACAATTAGATTAAAAAACAAAACAAAAACAAGCACAGATGACTATTGCCTAGGTTTATAGTTTTATTAAGGATACCAACAGCAATTCTTAAAATCTAGTGTTGATTACTAGAGTAATTCAATAAAGAAAAATTGTATCTTGTAAGAAAAAAGAAAGAGATCCAACATTTTTGAATCATGAGTAGAGGAGAAAACCAAGAAGGGAATGTTAGAAAGTCAGGATGAGCATTCATTTGTCATTAGTTGCTTATGAAAAATGGATAAATATGGTCTAGATAAAAGTAAAATTAGACAAATTGAAGTTTTTTGAGTGAGCATAACTAAATGCATTTATTAATGCCTATTGTTAGGTTGAAGGGAGGACCCTAATGGAAACAAGCAAGACTTCATTGTATTCAGCATGTCAGTCAACATCTTAGGTAAATGTCTGCAGCTGAGCAGCTGCTGCCCCCTTTAGGCCAGGTGTGTAGTCTCCAGTACTCAATTAATTTGCTTACATTTACATAGATTATTGGATTCTTACATTCTCATAGATTCTTACTGTAGACCAATGGATCAGGTTCTAGGAAAGGAAGTGGGTAGGTGCAAAACCTTAAAACCATGTCATGTAAGTCATGTCTTTAATTTACCTTCATAGAAGAAGAAATTCAGGAGGGTTCTTCATATTGCCTAGAACATTGTCATGTAGAAGAGGAATTAGACTTGCTTGGGCTCAAGATAAAGACCTGGAACTACTGGGGAGCAACCAGCAGGAGACAGATCTGAACTCTCATCCGAACTAATTTTCTAATAAGCAGAACTGTCTAAAGAGAAAGTGATACCTGTGAGCCCACATTGAGCTGGGTGTTTCGAGCTGTATCTCAATATGCCCCCCAATCTTGGCTGATTCGGATTCCAGGTTTGTAAATCACTAAACCTGAGAACCAAAACTAATTTGCATAAATCCTGCCTTTCCTGGTTATGAATTTGTGTTTGAAATCAAGTTAGAGCATTTGACTGTCTTCAGACATTTGAATTGTAGAAAATAAGATTAGGGATAAATTTAGCATCTGCTAGCAAAATTTTAAAAGTGATGAGCCCATATTTCATGAGCTGTAGGACTTTTTCTTTATTTTTTTTTTTCTGGCTGTAAAATACATGCTCTTTAAAAAAATACAAAAAATTGCAAAATGAAAAACTACCCACAATTGTGTAGCCTAGCAATAACATGCTGTATAGACTGGATTTTACTCTTCCATTCTTTTTGTGTATGTGTGTTTTATTTTTAGTTAAACATGAACTAATATTAATAAATTTACTTACAATATATTTAGTTTTTCCCAAAGAATTGAATATTGGGTGCACATGGATATGCAATTCTCTATAGTGAGACTGCTTATAGCTTGACTCTGTAATCTCTGTGCTTAAGTTTTTCATCTATAAAATGAAAAAAATAATAGTCTATGTCATAAGATATTGTTGAGAGAATTAAGTGACATAATCCATGTAAAGTTTTCAGAAGAGTACTTGCAACAATTTTTATGAATACATCATATACATTTATGTAAATGCATCATAATATATTGAAGTGATTTTAGCTATTACATAGCATTTAAGTTATTTCCAATTCTAGCAGTTATTGAAAGCTAACTTTTAATATATCAACAAAAATTGCATAAAATCTATGCCAATAAATAATTATTCTATGTTTATAAGAATGCAGACATTGTAATATTTTTCCAGATTAGAGGGATGAGGTATTCTGGAATTCTCTTTCTCTACATGGGTTGGTATCTAGTTTTCTGACGCTACTGTTAAGCTTAGTATATAGAAACTTAGGATAATGTTATGCTTTGAGAATTTTATCCAAAGAAATCTGTTGGAGCAAGGTTGTTTTCTAATACATGGCACAAAAACATTTAGTAATTTTTATAACTGGCCCCATAATCTAATAATAAGTGGACAAGTAAAACTATGAAGGTAAATTTATAGATAATTGCATCCAACAAATGCAGTATATATATTCTTTTCAAGTTAAATGGAAAACATTTATCAAATTAGATCAAAGTCTGGGCAATGAAAATGTCTCAATAAATTTTAAAATATTCAACTCAGACAAAGTATGCTCTCTGACCACAATGGAATAAAACTGGAAATCATTAAAAGAATGATGTATGAATAGCATGCAAAAATTTGCTTGGCATCAATGTATAGGTTGAAGAAAACAAAAAGGACATGTAAAACTATTTTGAACTGATTGAAAATGAAAACACAGCAGTTATATCAAAGTATGTGGTATATGTTTAAGTCAGTATGCATGGGAAAATATATATAGCACCAAAATTACCTGCGTTAGAAAATAAGGCCTAGAATCAATGGAGAAAATCTAGAATTGCCAAAATAATTTTTGAAAAGAAGAACAAAGTTAGGGAACTAACATTACCTTTCTTTAAGATAGAAGCCTCTGTAAACTATGGTGTGATATCAAAGCCATGATCCATTAAAAAAAGTTGATAGATTAAATGTTATCAAAATTTAAAACCTGGGCAGTAGTGGCTTAGTGGATTAAGCAATGCAGTTTGAAGCAGACTGCAGCCACTGCAGTATGAGTTCGATCCCTGCTGCCAGCCTGGGAGGTGACCCATATTGCACAGCAGACCTCTCTTGCCGTGCCCGCTGTTCCTCTCAGCAGTGTGTTTCAGTTGATCTGCTTGTTCTGTTCCCCGCTCTGTCTCTGGTGAATCCTCTCACCTTCTGCACGTCTGGCCTGTACCCTAGTTCTTGTATGCATAAATAAATAAAATCTTGAAAAAAAATTTAAAATCTTTGGGTTCCCCTGGTGGCACAATGGTTTAAGCAATGCACTATGAAGCAAACCGCAGCCACTGCAATATGAGTTCAATCTGTGCCACTGGCCTGGGAGGTGACCACATGGCGCAGCAGACCTCTCCTGCTTCCCCGTTTCTCCCCTCAGCAGTATATTTCAGTTAATCTGCCTGTTCTGTTCCCCACTTAGTCTCTGGTGGATCTTCTCACCTCCCACGCCTCTGGCCTGTACACCAGTTCTTATGTGCATAAATAAATATTTAATAAAAAATTATGATGCTTTTCAAAAGACATCATGAAGAAAATGAAAAGATAATCTACAAGCTGGGAGAAAACATTCATAAATCATATTCTTGATAATGAATATTCAACTCCTACAAAGAACTTTCAAAACACGATAATAAGAGAACAACAAAGTAATTTCTAAAAAGTAAAAGATTTGAACAGCTATTTCTCTAGAGAAGATAGGTGAATGGCTAATAATCATATGAAAAGATATTCAACATTATCAGTTATTAGGGAAATGTACATTAAATCACAATAAGATGGCCAAAATTAAAAAGTGTTGTCAAGAGCATAAAGGAACTGGAACTCTTATAGACAACCACTGGGAATATAAAATGGTACCACCACTTTGGAAAGTAGCTTGGTAGTTTTCCTAAAGTGTTAAACTTGCACATGTCACAGATCTATTCACTTTCTACTTGTTTAACCAAGACTTAAACAGGCATATCTCTGTTCAAAGACATGTACATCAATGTTCATAGCAGTTTTATTTGTAACATCTAAAATATCCATCAACAGGTAAATGGATAAATCACCTCCACAACAAACCACTATGAACAAGTAAGAAGAAATGATTGATTCATGCATCAGCATCGGCAAGACAAAAATTAATTGTGCTGACTGAAAAACCTGGGCTAAAAAGAGTACGTACTGTATTATTCCATTTACATGGAATTCTAAAAATGTAAACCAATCAATAAATAGAAAGAAGGCATGAGCTTCTCAGAATGGAGCAAGTAGAAGAGGGGATATAGAAGCACAAGAGGAAATTTTGTGTGGAGGACTGAAGGGGTGGGGGTTCAGGAGAGATAGAAATGTGCTCTATTTGCATAGTGATGTTTTCTCAGGAGTTTCAAACTTATCAAATTGTATACTACAAATATACAAATATAGTTGATTGTGTGCCAATTATGTTTTAATTAAGCTATTAAAAAAAACCCAAACTCATGTATGCCATCTCTTGAGCTCTGTGCTCAAGCTTCATACTTGTTTGCTTTGGAACTGTTGAGTCTGATTAGCTTAACTGTTCAACATATGAAATGAAGTGATCACTTAGCTTTCATCATAGAACATCTTTGGTGCTGAAGAATCCTCCCAACAAAGTTGGCTCTCACACTCAAGACAACCCAGGCATAGCCAAGACTCTTCTGTCTTTCTCCAAGCAATATACAATGTACTGGAAACAACCAGATATTGAGCCCCATGGGTCAAAAACCATTTGTCTTTCAACTTTGTGAAGCACCTTACTTGGGCCTGGACAGTGTCGCCTGTATATTTGTACATCGAAAGGAATTGAGTGGAGCAGCAGTCTTCATAACTGTGGCTATTATATCTACTCATGATTTTACTTTGGCCCCAGAATAAGGAATTTATCAATTCTGGTAACTTTTGCTTTCAGACCCGAGATGCGTAATTCCATACCAGACAAATGATCTACTCAAATTCCTGACCGTTTGCAAGTCCCTTACAAATGATATTGGTATATTTGGCAATTGAGCATGACTGGATCTGGACCTGTCACCTACAAATCTCCCCTTTCTTTACTCTCCTACCTCTCTAGATGATAAATCTACAGATTGCTTATCTGGGTCTTTTGCCTCCATTCTTCTAATGTTGCATTGCTAATCTCACATGCCCAGAATAATGATTCTTGAATGGGTCAATCAGCAACTCCCTCCCCAAACAAACAAATCACAATGAAGAATAGGAGTGGCAAAAATAACCAGCTCCATGCTTCTCAATCCTGGTGGTACATCAGGATTGCCTGAAAGGTTTTTAAAACACATAGTTCTCTACTCAAACCAATTAAATCAAAATCCCTAGAGGTGACCCTGTGGGTCAGCTTCTTTCCTTTTTTTTTTAAAAAGATTTAATTATGCATACAAGAGCTGGGGTACAGGCCATAGTCACAGGAGGTGAGAGGATCCACCAGAGACAGAGTGGGGAGCAGAACAGACTGGTTTACTGAAATACACTGCTGAGGGGAGCAGCAGCTGGAGAGGTCTGCAGTGCCATGTGGGTCCCCTGCCTGGCTGGGGATTGAACATGTGCTCCTGTGCCGCGGATGCTTCATAGTGCGGTGCTCAACCCGCTGTGCCACCAGGGAGGGCCCCCTCCCTTTTTTTAAGCTCCACAGAGAATTTGAATGTGCAGCTACTGGAAAATCACTGGTAGGTTGATGGTGTCATCTTTTTGCAGAAAGTCAGCACTTAACATGTCTGAAAAAAAACCTAACTGCTTTTGTTTTAGTCTCTACCAGTACATTTTCCTCAAAGTTCAAGACCTCTGTGGTAGTTATGGGTAGATTTATCCTATAATTAAGAATAAAATGAAACTTAATTTCTGTAGGAAATTACATTGTACTATATAGTAAATTACATTTTTTATTGGGAAATTGTGAAATAAGAATTTGGCAATGGTTAGAATTACTTAATGCTTAGTTTTTAATTACATAATTAAGAGATAATTAGGTGAATAGGTAATACTTTGGCTAATTGCAATGATTAAATGATTGCTTCCATAATGTAAATTACTTTCCACCATAGTCAGTGATGTAAAATATTTTCTAAACATCTAATGGTATTTTAAATGTTAGAGAAGTTTATGGGTACATGGCCTATATTTGATTGGTGGACTTTTCATCACCAATTTCTCTACTGCTCCAAGGAAGAGAGCACCCCATCCACCAGGTTTGCAAGGGTCTGTCAGGATCTCTGGCTCTTAGCTAAGCAGATTGGTGTCTCAAGCACAGTTCTAGTCGGGGCTTGGAGAGAGAATACATGTAGGTACTCCAGGCTGATTGTTGGTGTGCTAGATGTTGTTTTGTCTCAGAAAAATTAGGTCTTGGCATCTTATTTGTGAGGAGAGGATAAGAAAATCTGCCTTGCAGGATTGTTACTATTATAAATATATATAAATATGTATATATTATAGTAATAGAGCTCCTAGCATAATACCTGGTCTATAGTAAGTACTCAGTAAATGATACCCATGATTATTTTTAAAATTATTTTTCTTTCCAACAGAGCTATCTTATACCGCTCCTTTATTTGGCTGAGGACCTATCTAATTGGACTCTACAGAGTAGGGACACCACATTCTGGATGACAGTTCCAGATGCCACAAGATGGAATAGCCGGTGTAGGCGAGGCTCAGTTTACTGATATGGTCTTTTTACCACTGAGAGAGGCCTGGGAACTGGGACAAGCATAAGTCTGTAGAGAGAGGCTATTCTCACATTCAGCATTGAGGGAGTGCCTCCATTTGGTGAAACTGGACTTAGAGATCCAAACTCACAAAATGATGCCAGGAGATGTAACAGTGGAATCAATTTACAAACAGTCCTCCAGAGATTCGAAATCTGTTTTTCATTGGCTGTTAGGGAATAAGCAGTTTTCTTTTTTATATTTTAGAAGGTTTTTCTTTCTGCCTTCTCTTCCTGACTTTATGCACATTGATGGAAACTGAGCTGGGTGCTCTGTATCTAAACAGAAGAGTGAGGGAGATTATCACTAAGTCATATAGACTGGAATGTTTTAAAATGGATTCTCAGTCCCTTGAGTGAAGTGACTTAGAGGCTAACACAGCAGAAGTGCCGGGGAGAATGAGATAAAATGGACAGGACTCCACATACACCCACTCCTTCCCCACTACGGTTAAGGTATTCCTCTTTGATCTATTTTGTACGTTGGGGATCTTTGAAATACAACTCTGTTTACAAATAATGATTCTATTTCCAAAAAAGATCAGGGAACTAGAGCATTAGTAGCTCTTCCATTAGTAAAAATGGAGCTTAGAATGGTGAAGAGACTTGTATGAAGTTACACACTTAAAAAATAATAAAACAAGTATTGGTAATTAGTTCTGACTTTTGATCCAAGGACATGATTCCCTATATCTTGTAAAGTCACAGATCTGACCACATTGCAAGAGAAATCTTCCAGAAGAGTGGAAGAAGCTTATGCTAAGCATCTGAAAGGGCATATTTTCGCCTCACTTCTCTCTTACTTTGGAAACTCTTGAATGTATTGCCAATTAAGTGACAGAACTTAGGACAAGCCACCCTGCAAACCATGCAGAGAAATAGGGACTACTGGACACTATACAAAGAAACTCTTCTAGATGGTGAAAGGACCCCGTAACATGTTTCATGGTAGATCCTCTGGATAGTGTTATAGAGTAACTTGAATGGATGTGTTTCTCCCCACTTAGATGTAGGACTCCTTATTTATTGCATGACCCCAAATTGATCTCAGTTGTTGTACTAATGGACAAGCAAAGCCTACCAAAAGGATGCACCTCACTCAGAATACTTAACACTGTGCTTCCCATGAAGCATAGTCCTTGAGCTGTCTTTTCCCTCGCCTGTCTAAGACCCTAGATTTTAGTCGTATTCTGCCCTGGAAGTTATGCTTCCAAATGTAACATGATTCATCTCTAGGAATCTTGATTTTGGACCGTTTTATTACTCTAGGTAAGTTTTCTGTATATTTTAGTGCCCTCCACCATAATCTCACTCACCTCCAAAACCTACCTTCAGTTAACATACACCTAAATCGCATCATAGTGTTTGTTTCTTCCCATTCCCAGTTCTAAGTGGCTGCTGTCCCTAAGTTCCTCCTCTATATAAATTCTAGAACTGTCAGGAAGAAACCCTTTCCATTGTAAAGTAGTAATAGCTGAGAGTATTGAGTGAAAGAACATGGGCAAAACACCTGTACAAATGGAAAGAAAGGTAGTCACTTTGGGCAAAAAAATAAAACTCAGCCATTGGTGAGTTATGCGTGAACAGAACAAAAAATAAATAAAAGAATAAAATAAAGACTAAATAAAGAGTTCTATAAAGAATCTTGTTCCTAGTTCACTATGACAGTGCAGGTATGGCCACAGAATCACTCTCAGAGTAGCCCTGCCGATTGAAGCCAGAACACATAAGCATTCTGTTTAGCACCAGCTGGCATTTGAGTAAATTTCAGAGTTCAATCTCCCTATTGCTAAGCTTCCACCTGGATTCTTCTCCTTTGATTCAGGACTACTTAACATTATTTTAGTTGACAATGGGAGAGTTGTAGAGTTTTTTTTTTTGTTTGTTTTTAGGAATAAAAAAGACAAAAGGCAGTTGTGTTATTAGTAAGAAATATTCAGTATAATGCGCTTTTGGTTATTTTAATATTATAACTTAACTAAATTGACCTTGGTTATCAGACCAGTTGAATAGAGACCTAGTACTCTAATTTAACAAAGGAATGAAAGAATCACTAAACAAAGTTTATTCATGCACCGCCATTGTAATGCAAATGAAGATTATTCAGGCTTTTGCACCTTGACCTCTGTGCTATCACCTGCGGCCTTGAATGCAAGAAGCACTTGGGAGCCTGGGCACGGATACCTGATGGCCTGCACCCGGAGTATGCTGTGGGCATGTGTAAGTGGACACACCTGAGCCCGGAGGCTGTGCAGGGAAGGGCAGTGTCACAGGGGACAGAGTGCAGCCGAGGGTGGCAGAAAGACTGCTGAGCCAAAGCCATAAGAAGGAAGAAACCATGAGAAAATGCCAGAGAAAGAAAAGATTTGCAGGGGGATGGGAGGCCTGCTAGCCTCCCGGCCCCCCAACCTTCCAGTATGCCCTGTACCTGGCATAGTAAGATCATTGACCTGAAAAAGCCATTGAGGGCTGCAGGGTTCCCCTTTGCCGCATGCCTGTATCCATTGAGAACCTGCCCTGTGCTTTGCCAGCCCAACAATCATCAACTACTTCTCTGAGGTTAAAAGCAATTGCAGCTTTCCAGCAGAAGATTTATGGAGAATTAAAATAAGAAGAAATGAAGACTTGAGAAAGTAGCATCAAATGGATGGAAAATATGAAATTAATTATCCTAAATGTCTCCCCCAAAATCTGTTTCTTGTAAAGAATCAGGTATCTGTTGAACTTCAGAATTATTTGCATTTCTTCATAAGTGTTCTCACTGATGGTGGAAGAATAACATGAAGAAGTATATGTTGTCATATGAGCCATGTATGATGGACCTGGAAGAGGGTCCTGAGAGCTCATCTGGTCAAGTCCTCTGTGTCCACCTAGATGACTACCTCAACTGCTTGATGTAAGTACTTCCTGTCTACTTTTGTCCTTTTTATGTAAAAACAAATACACAATAAGAGAGGACCTGTTTTCTTCTTGATTTTTAAATTTTCTCTAAAAAAGTTATCCCATATTGTTATAGGACAATTTTAATATAAAATGGGTTTGCCTGACTGGGTCCTCACTTGTGTGCTTGAAAGGCACTTATAATGCCCTAACTTCAGGCACACACAACAAAGGTTAATAAAGGGTTTTATTTACAAGGGAAGATGGAAATAGCGTAGTGAATAATACAAAGAGAAGAGAGGGATACAGATCTGTAAATGTCCTACCAGTTCCTCGGAGTTGGAACCCTATGGCATGCTGAGAGCTGGCTTCCAAGGAAAAGAGGGACCCCCCCACCCAAGGTCCACATGTCTGCTTTTATGCTCAGCCTGGCTGTTTAACTCCACCCTTAGGTCCCAGTGATCCGCTCTTCGATAATGACCTTATGGGATTTGTAGTTCTTGGATATTGTAGGTCCGGAGTGGGGTCGAAGTCCATAACCTATTTGTGTAATCCATTCAGGAGGATCTTTCCCCCCTAACAATATTACATATTTCAAATACAGCTTTAAGTTAGTCAAATTTGTTTTTTGTAATATCAATAAAATGAAACAGTGGTAACATTTTCCACTGAAGGAGGATTAGTTAGAATTAAAAATATTTTTAAAATTATATAGAGGAAAATCTTAGTGTTGTTTGTTCAACCGCCATCCAGGGGGTGAGGAGTGTTAATTGCCACTTGAAGAATTCAGATCACATGGGACACCTCACACCTACTTTGAGATCAACACATTAGGATGACTTAGCTTGCAGACATTAAACTTAAAATTCATTTGACCCCTGACTCAATACTTACAAGATGTCTGCTACCATTTGGTTTATTACCTACAAAGAGGTAATAAACTTTAACCTCTACAGACCATAAAATATGTATTTGAAATCATATCTAGAACCTTATTTTGGAGAGAGCAGCTCCTTTCAATTTGAGGTTATTGAGGTTTGTGCTTGGGAAACTGGTAAAACCAATTTTGTTCCCCAGCTGCAACTCATAGCCCTAAGAATCCACACCTGGGATTCTTAGGGGCGGAGGCACTTCAAAACAGATATCAGGGAGTCAGACACTCAGCTCCCCCTCAGCCACTCCATCTCTGTCAGAGATCATACTTCTGAGATGCCCCTAGAGGGGTGAGTCCCTGGAATGTTGGTGAATCCTCTGGACAACAAGCCTTGTTCCAGCATCCCTGAGGCCAGATGGGCTTTTAATCTTGAAAGTGCTGAGCCCTAGTGGCTGAGATCCTGTAGGGTAAATGGAAAAGTATCAGGCTTTTCCTTCTCCTGTCACTGGTGTAATGATGGACACCTGAGGTTCTGCACGCATGCTTCAGTGGGCATGTGCAGGTGGGTGCACCTTGGTTTAGACATGGGCGTTGAAGGGCGGCGTCAGGAGGACGCCAGCAGAATGAGATCAACAGAGCAGAGCAGAGTAGAAGATAAGCAGGAGCAGTAGAGTGGAGATGAGAGGCTAGAGAGCCCAAAGAGTGAAGATGCGCTGGGGGCTAGGAGGCCTGCTAGCCTCCTGGCTCCCCAGCACCCCTGCCTGCCGTGTGCCTGGTCGCCTCTGATAATAAAAGCATAAAAAGCCACCGAGGGCTCCAGAATGCCTTCCTTGACCTGTCTTCCGAATCATCAAGAACTTGCTCTGTGCCCTTCCTGCTACTACAGATCCCCACCTATAAAATGCCGGATGGACTCTGCAAAGGTAAGGATCTAGATTAATTTTGTTGTGTTGTATATCTGTAAGAAACACAGATTTTCTTTTTTAATATTTAAGATGTTACACTTTCAAAAACTTTTATAGGCAAGGGAGGAGGTAATTTGTCACTAATACAGGTAGACTAGCTGGGAATTTCTAAGTGGATTTGACTCAATTCTCTGACAAACAGTGATGAGTTACCTCTATACCTATAGTTTTCCTACTAATATACATGTTTTCTGTTTGGACATATAGCCACACTGATGAAATTTTTAACTTTTATTTATCTTTACTTAAATACTGACAGTTAATTATCTTCAGGGAATTTTGGTGGAGTGTTCAGTGACGAGCTAGAGAATGGCTCTAAGATAGACACGTTTACTTAAATTAAAACTTCTCCAACAATTTCTTATGTAAAAGGGAACTTGATACTGCAGGATGGGAATTTCTGAAACAAATCTAAGATAAATTTTAAATCTGTATCGACTCAGGCTCATGTATTATTTTCTGCTTTTGTAATGGGCTTGATATAGGTGGAAAAGAGGGAAAGCCAAGAGAAAAAAAAAATTTAAAAGACCACAGACATAAATAAGAATATGAATATTTTCACATATGTACAACATATAAAAACTGTTGGAAATGACTGATGAATAAATGATTTTATCAAATGCCTTTTCAACTAATAGTTATTCGATAAAACATTTTTAAAAGTTGATTAATACAAATGACTATAATGATAGATTTTTTTTTGGCATCAAAACAAACTTGTAATCAGGAATAACTTCTTCTTGTTCAGATTGTAATGTTGGAAACTCTAGTCCCTTGATTCTATGCACGGTGATGTACGTTGCTCAGACGCTACTATCATTAGGGGGTAATTATTCCCCCAGTTTTCAGTGGTGGAGATGCTTATAGCTCCCAAATGAGCTTGTCCTTAGAGCTCCCCTCCAGAACTTTCTGTGGGACTGGCTGAACTCACCATTGCAACCATTCTTCAGTTCAAGTTCATTCCCTACCCCAACACCACCTCTCATTTTCTATTCACAGTCTATCCAGGGAACTTGACTTTAGAAGCAAACTGCATTTTATTTGCTAATATGTTGGTTAAAATTCAACCCAATTTAAATTCTTTGTATTTCCAAGTGAGATGGGTCTAGTCCTATATATCAATCATCAGGCTTTGGAATTAAAATCAATCTGGCTTCATAAAATGAATCAGGAATTTCCCCCTTTTTTCCATGGCCTGGAAATGTTTAACAACATTGGAATCATCTGTTCTTTAAAGATTAAACCCATCTGGTCTTCGTGCCTTTTTCCATGACAGTTTCTTAATCACCACCCAGGCATCTTCTACAGTGATTAGCAATTTAAGTAATTTATATTTGTTAAGAGATCGTTTACTTCCTCTATGTTTTCAAATTTGTAACCATAGAATTGTAAGCAGTAATCTCTTATAATTCTTTTAATCACGCCTGTATCTGTGGTTTGTTTCCTTCTCGTTTTTAATCTTGCATATTTTTCCAAGTGCCCTCTCGTGAGTGTTTACCATGCACACCCTCTCCTTTAATCAAGTTCACAGAGAGTTTATCTGCTTTATGGGTCTTAATTTTAAAAAAAATTTTGGCTTTATGCTTTCTGTTTTATTTTGGTTTGTTTTCATTTTCTCGTTTATTACTTTCAGCTTTTATTTTAATTTCTTTGTATTGTATTCCCTAATTTCTGGTAATGAGAACAAAATTTGTTTTTTATCTTTAATAATAAAGAACTGAAAGAATAATTTAAGGCATTAAATTTACCCAGGGTATGGTTTTTGCTGTTCTTTATCTTTGATTTCTCAATAGTTTGCAATTTCACTTTTTCTTTTTTAATTCATGGATAAACTTCCCAAGAGTTAAAACTATTATAATTTGTTTGATTTCATTGGGGTATACAATCAAGAAATTTGACTCTAATTTTTTTTTCATTTTTGTATTTTGTATATGATCGGAGGTATCACTTCAGGTGTATGTCAACTTCTTTCCTTTTTGAAACTTTAATTAGCCTTTCTATTTTGTTAAAAGCACAGCTATTTTTGTAAATGTTTTATGACACTCTGGAAGAAAATATATGTTCTCTACTAGAAGGTATTTATGGTTCTATATGTATCTAGTAAATGAAATTACCGATATGTCAGCAAAGTTTATTTAACTCTGAAAGATCTCTATATAAGCCTCTCTTTCTCTTATTGTAATATTATTGTGTTATTAGCATTTCTATTAATTTTTGATTTACATATTTTTGCTGTGATGTTATGTGAAGTTTACTTTTGCTGAAGTTTTGGGACCTTTATGGAGTAGTTTTGTCACTGAACATTAGCATTTCATTCGAAACTATTTGTTATCACTTCCATTCTCTGAGGACAGAATGTTAGTCTATCAGCCCCTTTATTCTACTTGCACTTTATGTCTCTTCTTCAGTGCTGACATGCACCATCAAAAATTTTACTCTTTAACATATTAACCATTTCTTTTTTTCCTTCCCAACCATGCTGGTAGTGCACCTTATTTTCTTCATTTTCTCAGGATATTTTTCTGATATGAAAGCCCAGTAGCCACCATTATTTATCAAGACATATTGTCCTTCTTTATTTTTGTCTTTCATTTTGTCTGATACTAATATTTATTATCACTCTTGCTTTTTCATTTACTTGATAGTTTTGTCACTTTATCTTTAATATTAATTTCAGTTATTTGTAATTGGACTCTGTATTTCAGTCAGTCTGATACTTTTAAAGGAAGAAATTGTCCATTCATATTTAATGTAATGTTTGATATATTTGATTTTGTCCTTGCTGGGTTTTTACATCCCTGACTTGTTCCTGGCTGGTTGATGGAACACTCTTAAGTAATGACAGTTTGGTTAGTGAGGGATGGCAGCAACCCATGTGGACTGGCAATGCAGTGGTTGGTTGCCTATCTCCAGGTCAGCTACTAAAAGAAACCCCAGGCTTCTCACCCCAAGTTTTAGCAGTGGGAGGACACAGAATAGCCATTTAGCAATTAATTCTTTGACTTATTTAGGGGATGGGATCTGTTGCCTTTCCTATTCTGCATGGTAAGCAGCTCTCCTGAGGACATGCTTTACTAAAAAAAACAAAACAAAAAAACAAACAGCTTTCTGATTCTTTTCTCTGGCAGTCTGATTTAGGTGTGAAACTCTTCAGTTGCAGAGGAAAAACTCCCATACTCTCCCCTGAATGCCGTCAGGCCATGTTAACACCTAGTTCTGCATTGGTCTAAGAGACTAGACAAAATAGGCATGTGATATGGCATTGGGAGTAGAGAATAGGTAGTAGCAATAACTTCATAAACTCCTTTCTTAGTATAAAAGGCATTAGCTTTAGCAGGGTAAATCGAGGAAATATATTCTTATCCCTTCTTTTTCACCCAGTGGCTTAGTGATTTTATTCCATTTTAGTATGAACCCATCTGTAATATATGCTAATGATGTTCCTTTCCCTTGAACTATCAATAGGGCCTGAGAAAACTGGTTGTTAGTATTATGTTTAATGTAACGACTTTAAATGAAAATCATTATTTTTGGTATTTAGCCTATAACAATTGTGTTATATCAAATAACTTTATCACTAATTATTTCACTTAGTTATTTAGGATAATAGTTTGTACACAGTTCATCTTGAAGTTTTTCTGAGAAGTGAAATGTTTAAAAATGTCGTAAAAAATATAGACACATGAACATACTTCCAATAATAACTGCCAAGACAGTTGAAAATGAACTAAAAAATAAATTTTTAGTATCAGTATATCCCATGAAATGTTTGTGATATATTTAAACTAAAATTTGTTCATTGTTTACCTGAAATCCAAATTAGAGTACAACTCCTCTATTTTATCTGGGAATCCTAAAATATGTGTAAATATGTAGACAAGTATACATATAGATAGTGTGTGTGTGTGTGTGTAAAAGAGAGGAAGAGAAGAAGATTGATACTGTTCCTGTTTTGAATTTTTCAAGGCTAAAATCATAGTGGTCGTGCTTTATGGCAAATATTCCAAACTTTACTAGCATAACTGCATGAAGGTGTGAATCTCCTTTGTTCACTGATGTATCTTCACCATTTGTCATAGTGTTTGACACAAGCTGGTTTTAGTGAATGTTTTCTAAATAATTGAATAAACTAATACTTTGTGATCCTGGAATGCAGATAGTATGTTAAGTGTAAACTACCTTTTCTATTAAACTGTGAAGATTTAAACTTAAAAAAGCATGCACGCATATTTTTGATTTTGCTTGTTTCATCATAAGAATTTAAGAATTTCAAAGCTACTATACCATATTTTAGAAATCTGTGTGTGTGTGCGCGCGTGTGTGTGTAGACCATTATTTTCAGAGGAAACTTAGAATGAATGTAACCTTTTGAGTCTCCCGGTCTTGCCTAAGGCAATATATACAACCTGCATTGTAAGTTCTTGTGTTTAATTCTCAACTATTACTGCTTACAAGTATTGTAAGAAATAGTACTTGATGAGTTGCCTGAAGGTAAGCAGTCTACTCATTCTTCAAGGTATTAGAAGTTTTGTCTTTGAAACCATTATAAGATCATCATTATCCTTGGATCTCCATTTTTTTTTTAACTCTTGATTTTGTCTTTTCTGAATTGTACATTATTATATCATAGGTCAGTATTCAAGGGAAAAAGTGAGGGAAAATTACTGGCTATTTTATATTTTTATTTTATTAAAACTTGGTTTGTTGTATTCCTGATGTACAGTCTATTCATTTATTAAATATTGATTTTAAGCTTGCTCTCATAGAGGCAGTCCAGTTCTGTGAGGTGTGACAAAGCATCTGATACTCCCATAATCACGGAGATAGCGAACTGTCGCACAACTCCAAAAGCTTTCTTCCTTTTCCCCTTTGTAGTCAGCCCCTCCCCACAGCCCTAGCTCAGGCAACCTGATGATTTGTCACTAGTTTGAATTTTCTAGAGTTTTACATAAATGGACACATAGTGTGTATGTGGTTTTGTAAGACTTTGTTCAGCATAATTAATTTGAAGTTCATCAAAGTTGTTGCAAGATCTATAACTTTTTTTTATTGCTGAGCAGTTTTCCATTTGTGTGGATGTAATACAATTTTGTTTCATTACTTATTTGTTGATGAATATTTGAGCTGTTCGCATTTTGGGGTCATTACAAGTAAAGCTGCTGTAAGTACTCAATTACAAGTCTCTGAGTAGACCTATTTCATTTCTTTTGGGGAAAAAAATCCACGAATAGATGATTGCATCATATGGTAGATGTGTATTTAAAAATTTTAGGAGATTGCCCAACCTTTTGTTACACAGCTTCATGTTCTTACCCACAGTTGCCCCACTTTCTCTTTAGTATAAGCATGGTCAGTCTCTTAAATTCTAACCATTCTGATAGGCTTCCTGATGACTAGGGAAATGAACCTGAGGGTTCTTTTCACATGCTTATTTATCATCTTTAGTGATGTGTATAGTCAAATCTTTTACATACCCACCCCTTTTAAATTGAGTTGTTTTCTTATTACTGAGTTTTGGGGAAACTTCATATATTCTCAATACAAGTTTTATACTAGATATATAATTTGCATATATCTTCACTGTCTGGCACATTTCTACATTCTCTTAACAGCTTTTCTTTGGACAGCAGAAGTTTTTAATTTTGATAAGGTCCAGTTTGTTAATTTGTTCATTTATAGGTCATATTTGAGATCACTTCATGGGTCTTATTTGCGATTCCTTCAGTTTATGATCCATTTTGAGTAATTTTTGTATATGATATAAGGATCAAAGTTCATTTTTCTGCATATATAATTATTTTAACACCACTTACTGAAAGACCCTTTACTGACTTACCTTTATATCCGTGTCAAAGATTAATTGTCCATATATATATGTAGGTATATTTCTCGAGTCTCTATTCAGTTTTTGTGACATATTTGTCTGTTAGGACACCACCTCCTATGGTTATTGCAGTTCAGTATGAGACTTGAAATGAGACAGTGGAGGTTCTTGAACTTTGCTCTTCTTTTTCAGTTTGTTTTTGATTATTATGGATCCTTTATGTTTGCATATAAATTTTAGAATCAGCTTATCAATTTTTACAAAAATTTTCAAAATGAACATTGTTGATGATGACTCTTGCAATTGTGACTGCCTAGTAGATGCCAATGATTCGATTAAAATGTAAGGGTCAACATGATCCCTGACTGCTACTTACTAATTGTATCCATTCTCCTGATGTTATCTAAGAACTGTAAACATATACTCTAAATTTAAGTTTAAATAGTACAGAATTAAATATGAAAAAAACTCAGATTACCCTCAAAATCTGTAGTTTGAATTAATATGAAGGAAGACTGATGCTTTTCAAAACATTGTGGAATTATTCCAAAGTGAAAACAACATAGGAACATATACAGAGATATGAGAGGGAAACCCTGAAAAAAAGAATAGCAAGAAATTTGATGTGGGTTAAGTATGGATATGAGCTCTCACCTAGGGAGAATTTTTCAATAGCCTCAAAACTTACAATGAGTCAAAAATAGAAGGATAGGCAAAGTCAGATGCTAACAAACACAAAGTCTTGCTGATGAGGTACGAGTGAAAATAAAGTGTCCAGCTTCAGGATCATGATCATAGTAAGGGCTGTATACATTTCCCTTCTTCCCTCTCCATCTGATATTTGGGTTGTAGAGTGGTAACAAGTCATTGAGAGCTGCACTCAAGGGCTGTGAACAAGACAGAGTCTAACACCTGACACTTGGAACCACAATACCAGTTGTAGATTTATTCCTAGACTGTTGGGTGAAGAGAAATACATTTCTAAAGTGCTGAGCCTCTATTAATCTTTGTGTTCAGCTGCTGCTGAACTAATACAAGGACACTGCTCACTGGAAGGCTGGTTTAAAAAAAATCCTGTTTACAGTTTTACATTAAACCTGAAATACTAATATTAAAAGCCAATATTCCCCCATGGAATCAAAAACATTATAAAATATCATTAAATGACTACCTCCTAGATTCAAATGATTAGTATCAGCTTTCTCTTGTGTTAGAGCAGGGTGCTATGTCTACAAGAAATGTGGTAAAGTTGACAAATACAATTTTTTTTTTAGTCACAAAGACTTGGCTTGAAATGTTGACTCTATTACTTAGTAATTAAGATCAAGTAAGTTGATTGACTTTCCTTAACTGTTTTCCTTATCTGTAAAACACCTACTTCCTGACCTTATTGTGAGGTTTGAATTCAATAATATCTAAAGTTCTAAGTCAAAGGTACAGTTTTAATAATTTCCTCCCTTCCCACCATAGTCAAGATACAGGAACCATCCACACTATAGTGAAGCACAATTGATTATCTGAATAAGTTTACTATGCTTTGGACATCGCTGTATAGCAATCCCATTTGCTAGACGAGGCTATTTATCATGTATCAGTAGGTTTGGGTGGGAGCTAGCGAATAGATTTATTCAAATAAGGATTGTCTTCATGGCAACTGTGAAATGAGTATGTATTTGTTAGTTAAAGTTTGCTCACTTAATCTTTGCATTAGTGGTTCTAGACGCAAGTGTCACGGGCCAGTCAGTCAGGTCAGCTTTGAGAATCCACATGCTTGGACTGTGTGAAAAATGGAGCAGGTTGCTCAATACCCATGAATTTGGTCTGAAGCTAGTACTTGCAAATTTCAAAGGAATTGCAAGTATGGATTTTTGCATGGAATCTCCTGATTTTTAAAATGTTCAAGTTTTTTTTTTTTTAATTCTTTTTGTGTGTGTGTGTTTGGGTTGAATTCAAAATGTGTGCATGGCCTTCTGCTTGCTGCCTCAGCTCTCCATGCTGCCCACTTTGACAGAGCCTCTTCCCTGCAGCAGATGTCTCTTGAAAAATCCATTGACTACAAATGTGCTTAACATCAGCATATTCACTTACTCATGCAGATCTGTGTGTTCAGAACTAGTGCTTGTTCCAAAGACACTAAGATTTTAATTTAGAGATGCAATTGCAATAAATAAATAAATGCAGATAATTCAATGCTTCACCAGTCTAGAGCATACCTGGAGCTAATTCATTGGGGTGTTTTTTTACTCTCTCTGGGGAAGATGATGATGTAATAAATATTTGTTTATTTGGTGTTTAAAGCCAAATAAGCTAAATACTGAAATGCTGAGTATGTTAAAAAAAAATCAAAATCAGCAGTTCAACTCTTTTTCTTTATTAGAATAGCCAGGAGTGAGTTTGCTAAGATAGATTTGCTTTGTTGTAGCTTGCTGGGCTGGCAACGTGTAAATGATTTGAATTAAATGAGTCAGAGTTAAAGAAATCTCACAGGCAAAGATAATCTCCTGACAGAAAGAGTAACTAACTTGAGTCACTAGTATTTTTTTCTTGGCCCATCTTAGAAACTCATGTACTTAGTTACATATTTGTGGACTTATATTTTAATCTTAAAATTATACTCCTAATAGTTTCTTAAGATGGGGAATTTTGGTTTCCAGTCTTTTAAGTTAGTGATTTGTTCTTAAATATCACCCACAGAGGAGAATTATGGCTGCTTTGAAGGTTACAAACATTTGAAGAGGTGACTCTATACCCCAGATTCATATATTGATTATAATTGATTAAACCAAGATTATCACTATAAAATGTAATATAATTAAAAACATAACCCACATAAAAATGCTATCCTTTAAAACTCATGAAAGGTAATTTCTTTATCACTTAGCTCTACAAGAACATAGTTTTGTTTTCTCTTTTTGTAAGACCAGCAAGTTCCCAAATCCCCACTTTGAGATTTTTGTTTTTAACTTCAAGTACACACAATAGAAAAGTATATGTAAAGTCACAACATGAATCTCTGTTAAGGCCAAATGTGGGGGAATGCCGTTCTTTTGTGCTGTCTGTAACATTATCTCAGATTTCCTGCAGCTGAACCATTTGTGTCAAAGAGGAAGCCAGATATGAGCTCAGTTTTTTTCTGTTAAGAGCACCTTTAAGCTTCTTGGAAATTGTGTTACTACCACTTGATTCTGTTCCTCTTTCTAGAACTGAGTAACAGGTTAAAGTCTACTGGGCCAAAAAAAAAAAGTCAGTAGGGACCTGGAGCACTACTAAGAAAAACTAACTAAAAATAACATCTTTACTCTCAGACTGTAACAAGGTGGGGCATCATGGAGTTGATCTAAGTGGCTTATTATTTATATACATATAACAATAGCCACGTGTAAACAGAACAGTTCAGGCACTTAAAATTTCTGGAAAGTATAACTCCTAAGTAGGGTTCATCTACTGACCTCTCGTGAGTTTAGTGAAGAAGCACTTAACAGGTTTGTAGTTTCTTGTCAAGCTTTTTCTCTTGTATTCTACTTGCACTAGATATTTTCTACTTGTTACTTAGCACCAGAGTTGCAAACTTCTATATTTTAGTATGTTGCTGTCTCTACAAACAGAGACCTCCAATTTTCCACCACTGGAATTAAATAGAACAAACAAACCCTCATTTTGAAGGGGCCTCTCTGGTGGCACAGTGGGTTGAGCAAGGCACTATGAGGCAAACTGCAGCTAGTGGAGCATGACTTTGATCCCTGCTGCTGGCCAGGGAGGGGACTCACATGGAGTAGCAGACCTCTTCTGCCTCGCCCGCTGCTCCCCTCAGCAGTGTGTTTCAGTCAGTCTGCCTGTTCTGTTCCCCACTCTGTCTCTGGTGAATCCTCTCACCTCCCGTGACTCTGGCCTGTACCCCAACTCTTGTATGGATAAATAAATAAATCTTTAAAAATAATAAATAATGGAGAAACCCATGAAACTACTAACCACACTGAGAAATTACTACTTATAAATCACATCTCCTATACATCCCTCTTGTCTTCCATTCTCTTCTTTACCTCCCCAGAGGTAACTGTTGCTGTGGTTTTTAAAAAATACAATATTTTATATAGTCTTGTAAAACATGTAGAACATTAGCTATGTTTTTATACTGTATGAAAATATTCATGTATCCTCCTGAGAGACTTTTGCATCTATGAGACTATAAACATCTCTAACTTAAAGGTCAAGAGAGACTTCCTATCTAAAAATCCTTTGTGGGAATTTTCTATGTGCATACTCTTATAATCAGCAATGTCATTTCTTTGCCAGTTAAATACATATGTGTACAAGTGAGAGTTTTCAAGGATATTTGTCACAGCACTGTTCTAAAAGCAAAACTAATAATTGAGGTTAGGTAAACTATAGTCCAAACTATGTAGCAATGAAAAGGAATAAGATTTATATTTACAGATCATAGACAAAGCTCTAAGATACTATTAAATGAGCAATAGCAATAAAAAATTAAAATGTATTTATATTGTAAAATGGTACATTTATGTGTGATCTTACATAGCTTAACAAATATACAGAAGTTTTGCAAGTGAAGATTGAAAAGTGATAGCAGTGATTGCCTCTAGGATAGGAGTGGGAGGTCAAGGAGAAATTTATATTACTGGTATAAGTCTAATTTTTATAAGAAAATTCTATATTGATTACAATGTAAATAGAAATAGATTTAAGGTATGTTTTAAAAGGCCAATGTAACATTTTCAGGACAAGATAATAACACTGTGATTTGAGGCAAAGGATGAGAACTTTCTCAGCAAATGGTCATTTAAATGGTCTCAAGAAGAATAAAGTGGCAACTGAACTCTAATACCTATCTCAGATACCTTAAATTTACATATTAAGTGTAATATGGTCAGATCAACAGTGGCAAGCGAGAAAAGTTACCATTCGCAGACCAGAAATTGCAAAGTACACCCAGAAATTGCAAAGTACATTCAATGGGCTTGAATGGACAAAAGTTAAGGAAACATGAAATTTGTGCATGAGAAAAACATCGAAAGAATGAGACAAAATTCATCAAAACTCTAAAAACTGAGTGAGTAAATACCAAAAACTGGACAAAGCACTAGGTTAATAAAGGTTCACCTAGTGAACCTTAGAACAACAGTCCTAACAAATGATTAGAAAAGGAGCACTTATCTGAGGCTAAAATCCTCAAGATACATTCTGCAAAAAGTGATATATCAGCCAGAACAGAGCACTGGGGAAGATACAGATATCTGAAAAAGAACTGCAACCAGTCTAAAGGAAAAGGAGCCCTCTCCTGGGGGAGAAATGCTGAAGACTGCCACCTCTGAGAAAAGCTCTTATTTTAGCAACAGGAACTTCAGCCTACCTGCCAGCCTCCTGCTCAGGCACCCTAAAGCCTCATCTGGGCTGGGGGTGGAGGAGCGGTGTAGATTGCTCTGGGTGATGTGAGCCCTGCCATCTACTCTGCCGTTCTGAAAAAGGAAACCTATACCAGGTACCACGTCACCCATGACTTCCTCATTCTTAGACATGAATGAACATCAAAAGATCACAGAATTTTGAGAAAAAAGAACTAAATGAAAGGGAGCACCAAAACAAAACATGATCTCCCAAACTGATTCCAGAAGGAGAAAAGAAAATAAAAGGACACAGAACTTTAAAAAACAAAAAGTTCTAAGGGATAGTCCCTTGCGATAGGGCAAAGAAGTCAATAAGAAATTGTTTGGAAAAAGAGAAATTAAGAGAACACAAAACAATTTTAAACAAAAAGTTTAAAATGTGTTGTCCTTAAAGTATTCTCTGATAGAATTCTGAGAAATTAAGTGAGAAGATCAGAAAACAGACACTTCATCCCAGGGCAGCAGTGAAGCGAGTTTCTAGGAAAATAGCTTTGCCACAGTCTTAAATAGCAGTAGGTGTAGGGTGGAGCAGGAAGATGAGTGCTAGAATGTGGATGGCGCCTCAGAAGGGATGTCTTCGGGAAAATAACAAGAGACTCCAGAGCCTAGATGATGTGATGAAAACTATGGGGAAAAGCATGAAATGATGACATGTGATGGAAAATGAGAAAAGAGTGGAAGGTGAATAAACCTGAAGAGTAAAAACAAAATAATATCCAACTTTAAGTAATTGATAGGAAAAGAGAATCTGTTTTCTCAATTTTAGGATCATTATTATAATTGATTTAGGGGCCATGACATTGAAAGGAAAGAAACCATCACTTTGCTTGGCCTGATGTGATACAATATTTATATAAAAATAAAAATACACTTGATTTTTCATTTAATAGTAAATCTATGAATCTATGGGTGAAATTTATGAAGTTTATAGGACTTGGTTGAGTTTTAGGACAAACTATAAGTCTGTCTTCATCAGGTAAATGAAAAATTTTAAAGTGTATCTAAAGTTTGGAGATGGGATTGGAGGAAGAAGGAAGGATGAGATTAGTGTTAGTATTTTACAAGGGTTAAAATCAGGAAAAATTCTCAGTTGATTGAAGATAACCATTACCAGAGATCGAGTGGGGAGCAGAACAGGCAGATAGACTGAAATACAGTGCTGAGGGGAACAGTGGGCAAGACAGGAGAGGTCTGCTGTGCCATGTGGGTCATTTCCCTGGCCAGGGATCGAACTCATGCTGCAGTGTCTGTGGATAGCTTCATAGTACCGCATCTTAACTCCTTGCGCCATCAGGAAGGCCCCTATGAAACTTTTTACAAGAAACTCATTTGGGATGGTGTGCCATAGAGACATGGAAGAGAGTGAAATAGACCAGCAAGAGGTCGCTTAACACAGAGGGAAGCACCAGGAAACTGTTTTCCCTTCTAGACAACATCTACATGGATAGAATCTGATATAGCTGTTTGGAACTATGAGTCAGTTGAGGGTGTTAAAGATTTTATTTAATTCATTGAGGGGTGATTGGTAAAACAAAACAACTGGTTTAAAGGAAAATCCAAAGAGAGAACAAACATATAATTAGTATTGACAAATACTAGCAAAATCCATGTTGGGTAATTGTCAATTACATTCCTCTGGACACTATTTGCATTTCTGCAAATAAGACTCAAATGCATTATACTCAGTTTTCTGTAACTTACAGAATTGTAAAATAGCTCAAGGACTATGAAAGGCTGAAATAACCCTGGTGGGTACAGTAGGCTGAACATCCAATATGTTTCCTCTTCCTCCCCCACTCCTGTCTTAGGAGAATATGAGAATTCAAGGGTAGCTGAAGTGATCTACGTTGTAAAGGTTAAGAGGCACTTGAAGTTGGGGTGGGAGTGGTGGGCTTTAGTAGATAGAATAATGGCCCCCTCAAAGATGTCCATGTTACCCCATCCATGTCCTAACCCCCAGAACCTAGGAATATGTTACATTATATAGCAAAAGAGAATTAAGATAGCAGATGATGTTAAGATTGCTAATTAGAGCACTAATTAAATAGGGAGATTACTTTGGCTTATCAGGATGGGTCCCTTACTTACAGAAGAGGGAGCCAGAGGAAGGCAGTGCAGACAGAGGACCGCATCAGAACTCCACCCACTCTTACTGGTTTTGAAGATAGAAAATGGCCCATTGCTGAGGAATGTAGGTGGGTCTATAAACCGAAAAAAAAAAAAAAAAATGTATTTCCCCCTAAAGAATTCTCCAGGAAGGAATGCAGCCCTGCTGATTCCTTGATTTTAACCAAGTGAGAACCATTTTGGACTTTTGAACTAATACAACTGTAAGATACTAAATTTGTGTTATTTTAAGCCTCTTTCTTTACCCTTTTTTTACTTAGGATCCTCTGATTACAATGGAGCCACATGGATAATCCAGCATAATCTCATTTTAAAAACCTTAAATCACATCTGCAAAGTCCCTTTTCTCATAAATTAACTTATTTGAAAATTCTGAATATATGGACATTTTTGTGGGAACTTTTTTCTGCCTATTACAGAACTTCTAACGCTATCTCAACCTTTTCTTCTATATTTTTGTGCCCTTTCCTTTATTTGACATTTTGAGAGAGTTCAGTCTTTCAATTCACTAAATTGATCATTTGTTCTGTTCATTCTTTTATAAAGCTAATCGGTTGTTAATCTCAGTAACCACGTTTTTAACTTCAAGAACTCTAACTTGTGCTTAGCTTGTATGAACATAATCCCTTATATTGCTGAAAGTACAGATTATACTTATTTTCATGTTTTATTCTATTTGCTATATTTTTTCCTTGGGAGAAAATTATTCTCTTTGTTGGAATTTGTTTCCTCTGCCGTAAGCTTTTCTCAGATATTTGTTTACTTTATTTCCGGATTACAGTTTAGAAAAGTGTTCAGATAACATAGTATTTATGTGTAGGGTGGGCTTTTTTTTTTCCTCCTAACTGAGGTTTTTCATTTCTGTGGCTAGATACCAGTTCTGCTTTCAGAAGAGCTGGTGATTGTCACAGAGTAGGAGAGAGGAGGCAGACTGGGGAGATGGCCTTTTAGGCTGTGCAGTAGAGTGCAGGGATGAAGGGAGGCCTCTGGGGTCAAATCCTGGCTCTGCTATCTACAGCTACGTGACTTTGGAAAATTCACCTAACTTCTCCATGCTTGAAAATTGTGATGAGAACACCTACGTCATAGAGTTGTTATGAGGATAAATCTATCAGTACATTAAAACTCTAAGAACAGTGTCTGGCACATAGTAAGAATTTGATACATATTAACTACTGTCTGTAGCAATATTCAATTTGTGGACATGTGCACTTGTGGTTTGGTTTTGGAGCAGATGTTGGAGTCAGTTGGTCCTAGCCCTTTCTTCTTCCAGGTACCTATGGTCTGCTGCTTCTCTTGGTGCACATGGCTTCTGATCTTGAGATTTCTCTCTGGGAAAATTCCTCTCATTTCTGACTTCCTTCCATTTCCATTTTCCACTTAACAATTTGATTTATATCTTTTCATAAATTTTCTATCCATGTAATATATAGTATATAGTAATCTGCACAAAAATTTTCTCCCTTTCTTTCAAACAGAAACACATTTATGTATAACTTCCTTTTTCCAATAGTTGTTTTTAGACATGTTTTCAGATGAAAATGCACAGCTCAGATGAAAATGCTTAAGATAGCAATTTCTTTAAGAAAAAAGAAATACAAATAATTTTTAAAAGGTATTAGGACAACAGGTTGGAATTTAGGACAAAATAAAGCTGATAAAGTATCACATATGAAAAGTCTACAGTTATCCAGTTTTAGGTTATGATTTTACTTCTTAAAGTGGACTACATTGACATTTAAAAAACTTCCCTCAGATGAAAGAGATGAAAGAATGTATTTAAACAATTAAAACACATAGCAACTTTGGGAGGCCAACAAGAACCCATGTGTATGGCAGGACAGGAGATTTCTGGAACAGCGAATCAAAGGCAAAGTCATGAGGCTACAGTTGAGGGCTTGGTATAAAGTCAAGAGGTTCTTCTTAAAAAAAAAAATGCAAAAGAACTTCCGTAGGAGAATCACAGAATAAAGTCCCATAGGGGCCATGCCATGTGGATTAGTAGAACAGGCAGCCTATAGACAGTCTTTGAAATGCTGGGTCATGACCCATCATTCATTGGAATTCGTGGTTAGAAGCACACAGACAATTCTGTAAACAGGGATCTCTGACTCAGGGGCTCAGAAACCTCAACTTGCTGTTTTGGGTGCAGGTATGGGAGTACCATATAATATACTTAGAATTAACAGCTAATATGTATTTAGTTGATGATATTCTTTCGTCAGAGCCAGGCTGAATTAATTTTACTATTTTTAATAGTTTGTGGCATCATTTTCCTCCATCTACTCACTTTAAAAACCTTAGAGATTTTCACTGTTTGTCTTTTAATACCTTATTAAGAGTTTACCTATGCCCCAAATATTAAAATAGTGTACAAGTTCCAATTTTTTAAGGATTCAGCAAGAGAAGATAAGTTTGTTCTATGGAAATTTTTAAAAAATCAAATAAAGTAAGATTTTGGGTATTTTTCTAGAAAAATTAACACACTCCATAGGCGTGTAAGGTTTGGAGCTTTAGCTCTAAAGGTAGAAGGATTTGGACTATCTGTCCTTCAAAATTAGTAAGTTTGGAAGTACTTAGAGGAAAAGAAGTCAAATTTGCATAGAGGTCAAAAATCTCTGGAAGGAATAGGAAGGAGACTCTACATATAGGAGTTTCAGTGTCATTACATTGTCTGATTTCTCAAGAGCTCTGAAGATCATTTGGTAGTAAGAACCTTAAGGCACTCTAGGAAAGTTTCTGAAAGAGAAAAGGCTGGGAATGGTGCTGGTCACACCATACTAGACCCTGGGGCCATGTGGCAACCACTGTCATAGCTCATCTGGAATGACTTAAGCATCTTCAGTGAGACCAGAATTCTATCTCGCATGCATCTGTCCACCATTAATCCCTGCTGCTGTCATAAAAGACTTGTAACTGGGAAGCCTGTATCTTCATTGGTGTAACATAATCATAAACTGGGCAGAGAAGCAGAAGGGTATTTTCTTTCTTCCTAGTGTGGAGAAGCCACTCTCAGAGCAGTAGTGGGTGAGGTTAGGTTAGTCTCCTTTAAGAATAAAAGAAAATGTATCACCCCAAATACAAATTCGCTAAGGCCTCTCCAAGGACCATGAAGAGGGTGAGGCAAGTGGGAGACCCTGAGGTTGAACTTGGTTGGTTTCAGGGGTTGGGTCACTGGGCGGGGCTTCCTCAGGTGGAGAGTGGTGGGGCAAGGGCTTCTGACAGATTGGTGAAATGTTTATTCTTCTTCTCAGTAAAAGCAAGTAAGGAGGACTGCTCCCTAGAACTCAGTAATGAAGAAAAAGGGACATTCTTGCTATAAGGGACATGGGGACATGCTTAGTCATTTTGTTTTCAGTGTTAGAGGATTGCTGAGTGCTGTGCTGGTAAAGCAGGACATGCTTTATATCTGACATGTCTCTGAAGTTAATGATGGATTTAATAAATAATGGAACCCTATTAAATTACTATAATAGCAACCTGTCAATTAGTATAAATGTGTTCGCATAAAGTTTTAAGAATGTGACTGTAATATGTTAGGCCTCTCCTATTTGAACTGTTCATGCTGAGTGCAAGACAGTCCCAGTTACTGTTTTCAAGACATTTTTTTCTTCCTACCCATTTCTCAATTCAATGTATCTCACAGGAACTCCACTGTCCATCAAGGCTCTTTAATTATCTTCTTAGCTTTACTTCCTCCTTTACCTTTACCCTCTTAAACCCAGGAATTTTTAGGCCAACTGAGTTTATCTCCTAATGTCTTTTAATCACGGTCTCTTGGTATCCAAGTGCCACTGTAAGATGCTGGGGTATTACCATAGCTTCAAGCTCTTCATTAATACTTTTCCCTTCTAGTAATTTATTATCCTACAAGAGGGGTACTTCCTAGAACTCAAAGACTATGTCACTGTTAGCACAAGAAGTTTTGCTGGTTCAACAGAGCCCCAGTTGGGGTTTCGGCACCACCTTCTAACTCTTCTGGCCACACACTCCAGCCATGTGGGTCACTTGCTGCTTCCTGAAGACACATTCGTTTTCATGCCTCACCATTTCCTCACACTGGGAAGCACTTCCCCTTTTCTTTCTGCCAAGTGAATTCCTTTTTATTTTCAAGGCCCAAATAACATTTTAACTCTCATTTGATTTTCTGAATCCCTCCTCATTTAAATCAATTACTTCCACTTTTATGCACCCATAACACTTTTAAAAATGTTTCTATTTTGTTAATCTGATCATTTCTGTCATTCTGATTTGTATAATACTGTGTTGTGTACACATGTCCCCACCGTCAGACTGTGAGCTGCACTGTTTATTATATGCTCATTGCCTAACACAGGATCAGGCCCCTGGGGGCCTAGGGAACACAGCCACTACTATTGGCAGAGTTTTACTTCTATTTAATATATTCTCTATTCCCACGGGGCGGGGGGGGGGGGGGCGGACCTGAATTGCAAATGGAATTTTAAGACNCTGGGGGCCTAGGGAACACAGCCACTACTATTGGCAGAGTTTTACTTCTATTTAATATATTCTCTATTCCCACGGGGCGGGGGGGGGGGGGACGGACCTGAATTGCAAATGGAATTTTAAGACTATTTTTTTGTTTTCTTCTTCTTGCATGTACGCTACCATGCAAATACCATTAATCATTCCTTAATTCATTACTTCCTTTTCTGGTACTCTATTCTGTTTTTATTCTTTTCCCAGATGTTTTATATCTCATTCTAATAATATTTAGCTTGCAGGGTTCTTCTCAAATTTTGTTTTTTATAAGAAAAAAATCTCTAGTTCTGAATTTTTAGCCTCTTTCATCCTATTTCATTTTGAATGAACTTTATGTTCAATTTGAGTCCTGAGAAAATAAGAAATGGTCTTTGACACAGCATAGAATCTGCTTACAGTTGACTTAAAGAACTAAATAAGAGGTGAGCTATTTTTTGAGTTGTAAGTGATTTTTAAATTGTTCATGGAAAAGAGCCTTGGCAGAGAAACTAGATGACTTCTAGTGGATAATGGTAAGATAGCTTTTGTCACATGGGATAGTTATCATATGAGATTAGAATTCAGCTCTAGTTACTGGTGATTGAAGGATATTTGTATAGTGAAATGTAGGTTGATGGATTCAGTTCATTTTCCAATAGAGAAATGTCAGAATTTAAAATAGGCCCCAAAGGACTATAGAAGCTGTGTCTTTTAAAGAAAAAAAGTACTGAATGGGAGAAACTAACTTCATCCTGGAATACTAACAGAATAATTTTCTGGAAGGTTGATTTAACTTTTTTTTTTCTCTGCTAATCACTGAATGTAGAGTTTATACAGTATTGATCAGGACTCAAGGAAATAATCAAAAGAGAGTAAAGAAAAGATGTTCTCAACTAATACGTAAATAAATGCTTAAAAACCTGTGTTGTTTAAATGTTGCCATTATATGCAATTTTCATGTTCAAATCAACACTTATTAATTTTTTACCTCAGGGTTATTTTCATTGTATACAAATGAAAAAGTTAAAACATTCAATATCTTTTTTTTCTCTCCTGCTTTACAAGAAATAAAAACATGGGCATTTTAATTTAATTTGTACAATCCAGTTGCTTGTTTTTATAAATATAAAATGGTAAATGGTTGATTTAATTTTTAATTGATATACCATTCATTTACAATACTCTTAAGTTTTAGGGATATAGCTTCACAACTCTATACATGTTAATACTGTACCATTTCTACCACCGAAGTTCTAGTTACCATCCACCATTATCAAACTGACATCCTGGGACCTCCTTCCTACCCACCTTCCTTTCCTTCTGATAAAAATCAATTTGTTGTTCAGTCGAAGGGTTTTTTATTTTTATTTTCTATTGAGATAATATTTACATTCCTGGTATACCTTACTGTATATGAGTCAGAGGTATGGGAGCAGGTGTGAGTTACCACACTAAAGCCACCACTGAAGTCATCCACCATAGTCCATAGTCATCCACCACAGTCCATTGGGCTTCCTCCCCACTTTGCACTCCAGCTTTCCCCCACTCTAGTAGCCTCAAGTCTACAGTACCTAGGGCATGTTATTGGTTTGGTTCTATCTTACCCTTTGTTTTATTTTCCATATTCTACATGAGTGAAATCATACAATATTTATCTTTTTCTTCTAACTTGTTTCACTTAACATAATCATCTCAAGGTTCATGTCACAATGGCAAAATTTCATCTTTTTTATAATTAAGTGGTATTCTACTATGTATATATGCCACCTTTTTATCTATAGTTTCATCCATACTTAATTTGTTTCCATGTTTTGGCTATTGGGAATATTGCTAGAGTGAATATAGGGGTACAACCATCTTTTTGAACATGTGTTTTCATATTCTTTGTATAAATCTCTAAATATGGAATTGCTCAATCATATGGTAGTTCTGTTTTTTAATTCTTTGTGAGCTCTCCATATTGTTTTCCATAGTGATTGCACCAATTTACATTCTCATCAACAGTGTACAAAGGTTCCTTTTTCTCCACACTCTCACAGACACTTGTTTATTGTCTTGCTGATATAGGTCATTCTTTGTGACGTGAGATGGCATATCATTGTGGTTTTAAATTATATTTCTGTAATAATAAGTGATGATGAGCATACTTGATGTATGTGCATTTCCCCCTGAAAACCCATTATTAAATCAATAGAAAGTATTGATTAAAAAGTATATGGTAATGATATCAGTTTTCTTGGAGAGACCAAAGTCAGAGCATAGTGAATTTTGTAAATACAAAGCAGACCTACATAAAATGGTCTGTCTTCAGAATTTAAGTATTGCTTTCTGGGTCTGCCAGACTCAGAATGACTATTCTCTTTTCTGGTTTTCTCTTACCCCATTTCCTAAGAATGCATCCAGTTATGGAAACCTTTGACTTGGGCCATCTTTTTTCTGGTATTATCTCTGGAATATTCTCTAGTCTCCTTACTTGAGCTTCTCTATATATAGTCAAAAATTTTCTGGTCAGGATGGGTTAAGTCATCTCTTAGGACTTCTACAGGTGCCTACTGTAGAAATGAAGAACAACACTTTACTAGGTCCATCTCACATTCTAGTTCTGGGGGCATCTGTCTCTTCAGGTATTTCTAACATGGGCTATATTCTTTATCTTAAAAATACCTGTGTAAATTAATTTGGAAAAAACTTCCAGTTACTCTTTAATTTCTGAAAATACTCAATTTATAAAGTCACAGCTTCAGGTGTGAAAGGGAAAGATTAATATATACATTAAATTTTGTGTTCTGTTTCACAGAATTGCTTATAAAATAAAATGTTTTTTATATTCTTGGTAAATTAAAAATAGAATTTTGTTGAATTTTTTCTTCATTGCTATTACAAGAAAATTTGCTGTATGTTTGGCAAGCTTAGGTTACAGCATTTAGGGTTCTTTGTAGTTTCCTTGGGTTATACTGGATAACAACGCTACTGTATTTCATTAAAAACTAGACCTCAGTTTTAAAACCATCCTGATTTGGGCCATGTGAAAATGTGGGCAAGAGTATGCACCTTAGGATCACTGAAATTTGTTAATTTAGTAGCATTTCAATGATAATTAGTGTAAATATAAACTAGAGGTTATTAAAAACTCTAGCTAGAAGAATATGTAAAACTAGGGAGTTTAGCATCTGAAGTTGAAGATATTAGAAACTTTCAATTCTAGAAAACTAAAATATGCATATTGCTTATATACATCAAAGGATTATTAAGAAAACATATTTTACTTACCAGAAACTTTAGAAAGGTAATGGTTGAAAGTGAAAATAAACATTATTAAAGAAAGACAGGGATGGAGGGCATAAAGAGCACAAGGGACTGAGGTGATGGTGCATGGGTGAAATGGTGGTGGGAACCCCCTGGGGACTACAAATGATGTCAAATACAATTAAATCTAATAAAAAATAAATTAAAAAAAAATAAACATTATTAAAGACCTTGCATTAACCAACAGTTAATTTAACTTTTTACCAAGTCCTCAGAACTACTAAAGAGAAGGAAATCAAACTTCTGTCTATTATAGTTTTTAAACTTCCCAGACTCACCCTTTAATTTAGAAGAGGTGAACTGTTCCTATGCACCCAATGAAGTATTTACAAAGGCAACCTGGGTCCCTGTAATTCATGAAAGCTATCTCTATCTCTTCACAACTCATGTTATTTTCAAAATACAATCATTTCCCCAAATCCTGTGAACTCTTTAGGAGCACATGAGAATTATTGAACATGTGCCAGACACCTTGCTAGGAAGAGTGGATAAAGTAATAAATTCTCTTTGCAGGCATGTGAGTAGGGCCACAGGGAGATGGCTTCAGTCATGCTGCAACATACTTCTAACATGTGAGTCCAAATAATGGACCAAAGGAGTAGAGGCTTTTCAAGCAGAGTGAACATCCTGGGCACACCTTTGTTTCCATGTTTGCCTTACCTACCAGATCTTCTAGAATGAAGACCACAAGTTTTGGTAAGATGAGCCATCCAAATGATTGTAGAGCAGTGTTTAGGCAAGTGTGTGTGTTTTATTGTTGTTGTTTTTTCTTTCAGTAAAGGTGAGTGATACTAGAATCATTTATAGAAACATGGATGGAGCTAGAAGGATTATGCTCAGTGAAATAAGTCAGAAGGCAAGAGAAAAATATCAGATGGTTTCACTTTTAGGAGGAATGTAAAGGAACAAAAAAAGGGCTCAAGGAAAAGAACAATTATGATTAAAAAAAAACCAACAAGAATAAAAGGACAAATATAAACCAAAGTCACCTTGGAAGGGGTGGAGGGAAGGACTGGGATAAAGGCAGAAAGAGCACAAGCGATTGAGGTGACTGTGGTGGGAATTCCCTGGGGGTACAATTGATGTCAAATATATTTAAATAATTTTTTAAAAAATGAGTGATCTGGACTAGAAAATTTGAAAATGGTCAAGAAATAGACCAGTTCTTCTCACACTGAGGTAATCAGTTGGGCTGCTTTTTCCCAGGGACCACCCTCAGAGTTTCTGCTTCAGTAGGTTTACAGTGGGGGCCAGCTAGGTGTGTTTTCAAAAGCTTTACTCCCAACTCCCAACCCTGTCGTCACTCTGAGGAGGTGGTTCACAGAGTACAGAGAGGTAGGTGGAAAAGGGAGTTGTGGATCTCAGTGGATACTTATATCCTGTACTTATCAACGATCTGCAGTTACTGAATCTATCAATACCTGGAGGTGCAACCCATGTCAACTGCCATCAAACAGCTTTTCGTTAACCTTAGCTGTCCTGCTCAAGATGGTTACTTTCTATCAAACAAGCTCAGAGAAAAAGAAATCTGTCTCCTGAGATTTAGGAGGTCGCTTGATTTTAAAGTATTAGCATGTTTTCAAATGCCGTGAAGCTGAAAAGTACTAAAAAAGCACCAGGATTAGTCATTTCTATAAAAAAGTTTGCAGTAGCACAATACTTACCTTGAAAGATGAAAATTTCCACTTAAGGCATTTTTTTCTATATTTTGTAATCATAATGAGCATTTATGCCAACACTGCCATTTTGAACCATTGAATGAAACATTTTTAAACTGAGTTCAAAATAATTCCAATATTCATTTAACACCCACTTGCTCTTACTTAACTCCGTTTGTCTCTCCCTTACTTACTCTTTATTTTCTTGAGCATTCCAGCTGTTAATATTAAATCTAATTTTTGGATGTCAGCCCTTGTCAAAGGAGGCCTTAATCCTTTTAATGTTACCCTATCACCAGCTCAATGCTGATTTATAGCATCAGCTATAACTACATTTCCAACCCTGCAGGCACGGCGTGCGGTTATGTGCACAAGCACACAAGAGCTTCTCCACTTGGAGTTGCCTGGAATTCTGTGTGGGGTGGAGAGGATTGAACCCCATTCAAAGTGCTTTGGTTACCAAATAGAAAAAGGCTTTGTTAAAGGTGGTAACACTGCACAAGTATTAGAACTTTCTACATCTTTTGTTGTTGTTGTAGAGATTAAAATGTCATGGTCAAAAGCATACAATCAATGTCAGAGTGCTGAAACTGGAGCCAGACCTGAAACCTTAAGATACATAACCTAGCATGTTCAGAGTGGAGTTATATGCCATTTAATTTTTGTTAATCTCTTGAACGTAAATGCTATTTTAAAAACAACAACTTACTATTGGTTCTTACACTCAAATTTGTATTTGAGGTATAAAAGAGCCAACTGTATCTTGAAAGTTTTGGTATAGATGTCTCTCTGATGCTTTTTCACCAAATTCACCTCAAATTTAGAAAACTGGTTATGAAACAGACCACTGTCATTGATCAAGTCCTATGTGAAAGTAACTTCTAGTAAGGTACAGGTGACTTTAAAGATTATTATACTGGAACATTTAGCTTTATTAAGTGAAAGAAGTGCTAAATATACTTTTAAAGAATGAATGAATATTATAAATTCTACAAGTTCAATGTCCACTTAAAAGACTAATAATTAAAAGGATAAAGAAGACTCTTCATATTATGTACCTTGGTACTGAGTTTGAAAGAATGTTATTTTTTCTTAGAAGAGCCTGGGAATGGGGGGGGGGAATGAGAGAAGAACAATAGCAGAAACTTTTTACCTTACCAAATACAAGAAAATTAACTTCAAAGTCATATGAGAACTCAAGGGAAGAATAATTAGTTTTTGCTTTGGAAATTGGGGAAGTCTTTCAAGAAGGGAATGGTGTTTGAAACAAGTGCAAATTCAAGAAAATTCCTTACACAAGAAGTTTTAAGGTATTAATACAGTAGTGTGGCCTTCCTTTTCCTTTTTTGAACATTAGAAATGCCATGTTATTAAGCATATTTTAAAATAACTTCAATGAAATAAACTTTCTACTTCCCATTTCTCTGTGATAACAATGCCTGCCTTTTGTTTTTATTTATGTTTTGATATTCTTTCTGTAAAACCTATTTAACATAGTTGATGGTGATTTTTCCTGTATCATTAATGGGGTTAAAATATCTTTCTGCATTTTATCTAGAATCACATTATGTTTTCTTGTATAATCCACATGTTTGTGTCTTTTCCTTTTTATAAAATTGTACTCCCTTTTTGTATAATTTTAGTACTTGGGTATCAAGAATAAGAAAAAATAGTTTTCACTGCATCTTTGTCTTTTATCTTTTGGTACATATTCCTTTACTTACAAAGATAAAGACACTTGTTAGAAATACTATTATTTTCATTCACAAGAGGAAAGAAACTGAGATTAAGGTATTTTCCAAGGAGTTGGGGAATGGGATAGTTGGAATATAGATGATATAAGGATGGGAGGTGAAAACTATGTAGTTTGTAGATGGTATGAGTGGGTGATGGCTGGTGGCTTCTTTGGGAATGGGAAGAATGGAATATGGACGATCAGTTGTTTGGAGTATGGGAAATGGAGACATTGAGGATGGCAGTAGGAAGGGATGAATTTGGCAGGTAGGAGTTAGGAGTATATTGTGGGGAGGAGTGAAAATCTGTTGGATATATGAGAGGATTGGAAAGAGGAGGAAAGAGGGAAGGTGGGTTTATTGAGGAGGGAGATGTGAGGGAAGGAATAGGGAACTTATAAGGACACTTATGAGAAATAATATTTTCATTTACAGGGGGAGAAAAACTGGGATTAAGGTATTTTTCAAGGACATAGGGAGCACCCTGTGACACATTTAAAAACAAATCTTAACCTCCTAGATCAGCAGCGATTAGGTCAATTGTTCAACATTGAAAATGTTGCCCAGTGTTGCTTGAGAGACTCCCAGCAGGTTTTGAGAAAAAGATTTATGATTTGAGATTCTGAGAAGAAAAGAGTTAAAGGGGAAAAAAAATTCTTGGAGGATTAGATTGATCTCAGGGGATTTGGAAACTAGGCAGAGGATCTGAAGATAAAAGGAAAGATTTGATTCTCTGCTGAATTATAAGTTTTGAAGGAAATTAGAATAATTTTGTTCAGCTATAGATAAGGATTCATAGCTTAAATTAGTAAAGTTCTTGTAAGCACTATCTTCTAAAATCATCATTAAAAAGTATTTCTAAAATGGTGTCATTGTGAGCAATCACCTTGAGGTACATGTGTAATGTGAAAAACCTGAAAAAGAATAGCAGCAAAAGACAGTCAGTGCCTATTAAATATCAGTTGCAAAGGGAAAATCAAAAAGGCATGTTACTGCATTTTACCTTTTCTTCTTAATAAGAAGGAAGGGACAGCTGTCATGTCATATTTATATACCTTACAAAAGCACCTTGATGTACTATAAAGTTGTTTTTACAGGGATCTTCGAGGGTTCCTTGGATTCTCTCATCCTGTCTCTATAAAGAAGACCACAATGAAATTATGCCTCAAAGAGCAGTATTTTAGTATATCCCCAGCCAGTACTGTGCCCCAACTCCTCTACTCCAGCTATTTGTTGGACTTGACCCCAATTCCATCATTGATAACACCCTTAATTTAGGATAAACTGGGCATATCAATCAAGCTGCTTAATGTGATAGCTGTCCATTGGACAGGAGTTTCCAGGAGTGACTTTTCGGCTACAATAGCCAAGTAAATACCAGATTTATGTGATTTCCAAATGATTGTCTGTTTCTCAAAGGGAATTGCTAATAGAACATTAGAGTGGATGTCTGGCAGGAAAAAAAAATCCAGCATTGGTAACTTGGCACACAGACATATAATCATTTACACTCACACACCCCTCTATGTTCTTTTGGACCCTCTTGCAAACAGAAGTTAGGGAGTTATGGGCCAGGGAGGGGGAATGCAAACCCTTCAGATGAAAGAAAGCAAAAAAAGAAGAGAGTGGGATCTGGAGGATAGAAGGATGTTGTTAACTGATTTAGCAGAGCCAAGAAAGTTGAGAAAGAAGCCGTCAGTGGGAGAGTTTGGGAGCACACTAATTTGCATTGCGAACCTGCAGTTTCAAGGATTCATGACTTTAGTCTTTCTGGAAATGGGATACATAAACACCAAAAAAAAAAAAAAAAAGGTTTGGTCTACAGAAGTTTCTATTTACCTTCTTCCTTCTCAAACCCCACTTAAATGACAGCTTAGGGTTCTGTTCGATTTATTTTATGGAATAAAACCAAACAACTAAAACTAAAAGACAAAGCCACATTTTTATATATATTCTGTACATATATATAATTTTACAGATTTTTCCTGATTACTTTTTAATTTTTTTATTATATTAAATATAAAGTACATTCTTAACTTTTAATTTTCTAGCAGTTTGTTAGTATTAATAGAAGAGAGCCACTGACTTTTGGTTGTTGATCTTGTAACTAGTAACTGTAAAATGTTTGACTAATTTTAAGTTGGGAGGATTCCTTTGGGTTTTCTACTTTGTAGATAATCATATTATCTCTGAATAATAACAATTTACATTCTTTACAATCCTTACATTTCCCCCCTTTTCCCTTATTACATTATTTATGATAATCTAATCTTGAAAGGAAAAATTATATTTGGAATAACTACAATGGTTCATCATTGATTATAAAGTTTGCTAAAAGACTTCTGTATGCATTTTTGTGCAGGTTAAAGAAATTCCTTTTCATCCCTTGTCGACTATATGGAAATTATTATTAAATTTTATCAACTGCTTATTCTGAATCTACTGAAATTAATTTTTTCCTTTTCATGTTAATGTGATACATTAATAGAGCTTCTAATAAATCAACTTGTATATATTAACTTTTTATACATGGTTGAATTAATTTCAACTTTTAAAGAAATTTTCTGTACCTGCATTAAGTTTAGCCTATTTCATCATCCCCTTTTTACTCTTTACTTTTAGTAACAAAAGACATATACACATACACACTGAAATGTTAAGTCTTTCCCTTTATTAATTAGAAGAATTGTATTTCTCTTTTTGAAAGTTTCATTAAACTGCTGGAAAAAACATGTGGCCCTGCTATGTTCTTGAGGGAGAATTTTGATTTTTTAAACTAATTTTGATTGAGTTTTGATAACTTTTAAGACTATTTTGTCCATTTCACCTAGTGTTTCAAATGTGTTAACTTTAAATTTCTTTGTGTTTCCTTATCATTTTGATCTTTGCTGCCTTTTTTGTCTTGCTCTTTTCTTCTTCCTGATATTTTGTGCTGTCTTTGTTAATCAATCTTGCCCAGAGTTTGTAATTTTCAATAGTTTTTTCAAAGAACCATTTTTGGTCTTTTAATCCTCTCATGTCATTTTTTACTTTATACTTTCTGTTTTTGTCCTTACTACTTTATTCCCTCTACATTTCCTGGGTTTATTTTGTTCTTTTTCTACTGTTAAGATAAATGCTTATGCAACTGACTTTGAACTCTGCTTTTCCTCTAATTCAAGCATTTTAGACTTTAAATGTCCCTGTAAAGACTTTTGGCTACATTCCAGAAATTTTAAAGTGCAACTTTTTTATTAATGTACAACTACTTATGCAGTTGTTATTCTGTCTCTGTTCATAGTTGCCTGTTTCCTTGTGTGTTAATCATTTCTTACTGTGATTTCAGAGTCCTGGATTTCTATCTATGGGAATTCTTTGAGGCCTGGCTTTAATGTATATTCCTCCATAACAATAGTATCTGAGACATTACTGAGCTAGGGTCCTATTAAATTAAATTTTCAGGTTGAGGTTTTTTAATGCAGTACAAAATTTAGTGGCAAACCCATGTGAATATGGATTGTGGTCAAGAAATCTCAAAAGGAGTTATTTTCTTTATCTGCTCCATCCAGAGAGAAGGTTAACATAGGCATCTTTTCTGTGGGCCACGTTTGTTTTCTCATTTATCCAATGTAGGTATCACTCTTCAAGTGGTCCTAGTTTCATGCAGGTGCTTCTTTTGCTATTTTCTACTCTGGTCCCTGGTTTTGGCTTCTGTTCCCTGAACACATGGCCAATTAAAACCCAGATGAGGCTATTATAATTGGCAGATGCCCTGAGGGATGGTGCCAGCTATAGTACTTACTTAATCCTCATGGAATCACACTTTCTTGTGGTTTGTCTCCTGTATTTCCATTTCTTAATTTCCAGATCAACTAAGCTATGCTCTGAGGAAGATATAAAAAATTATTTAGGTTGTATTATTTTTCTTGTTCCTAAAAGATTTCTCTGCATATAGTGACTGCCATACTTCTGGAGAGAGAAGACCCAATTTGTGTTACATTTTATTGTAATTTACACAAAACTCAGATTAGTTTGCCTTAAGCAAAAAACATAATTAGAAACTCCAGAAATAGAGTGATTTTTCAGTTTAGTTTGATTTTGCTGGTAAATTATAGTCAAAGCTAGAAATGACATCTATGTCTTCACTTTCTTTGATATTAGCTTTAAACCAAAGCTATCCACTTTTCTGTCCCGTATGGCCACACAATAGGTGCCATCAGCTTGCAGAAGCACTCACTTCATTTTCCCTTTTCTAACCATAAAGTGAGTTTCTTAATCTTTTCCTCATGGGCAACCAAATCCTATAGTCAGAAAAATGCCTTGACCAGATTCACCTAGATATTTGAAATGACCATGTACATCCCTTGTTGACTGGCTAATTCCTTCCTGAAATCCCTGATAGTAAGTAATGAATAATTAAATGGAAACCATATTTCTATTTATTTTAAAAGAAAAATTGTGGTACATTTCATCCCAACACAAAATGTTGGATTATCTTATGTAGCAATTGAATAATGAGTACAAACAATTTTTAAAATCTAATAATTTGAAAGTAAAAAAAATCCAAGTTTATACACAAAATAGGATATAATAGAGGTTTGCTTGTTGTTTTCTTTACTATTATCATCATCATTTGTTGCACCTTTTGGGATTCAGTTAATCTTACACTTCAACTGTACTTAATAAAAATTAAATCATAGAAAAACATTCTTAGGATAAAGTAAAACTAAGCAAATAATGCTTTGAAATATATAGAAACAGTGCATGTTCACAGCAGATTAAAAGTTGTTGGAACTACAAACCCTTTATCCCTCCCATTTGGCATACATAAGCAGAGCCAATTGTTTGGGGTTTATCTAAACATTGCACGCAATTCAAATTAGACCCATATGATACTGTCTAACTTAAAATGTGTCAAGTAAATTGATGAGTATGTCATTGCTGAACCCATAGTCTTCAAAATATTACTTTCATTTATTTTTCTAGTTTTCTATTGTTTGTTCAGTGTGTTTTAGGATAAAAAGGAAATCCTCCATAGGAAAAAAGAATTTTTGCCTAAAAAATGGTATGACGTTTCAAGAACTCTTACAACAAAAAGCTAAACATGTCATGGTCTGTGCTGTGAAAAGAAGACAGGTTTATTCTGATTGACCAGGACTAATCAGGGCTTGTCCTTGGGGATTATTTCCCCCCCAACTCATAGTCACTACACAATGGAAGAGAAAAGATGAAAATCAAGAGACAATCATAATGTCTCAGCCAGCTTATTGAAGTATTCCTCTAAATCAAATTTAATCTATACTGAGCTCCCACTCACATCAATGATGGTACATTTAATTTCTGTAATCATTGGGGTTTTCTCCCTCTCTCTATATCATCTTGCAAATTCAGAATACCAGGGGAGGTGCTGTTAGTTTTGTGGTTATCACTGGCTTTGCCTTCGTTCCTAATGATACCATCAAGCAGTCTTTCCAACATCCATCAACACTGGACTCTGGGTAGACTCAGACATGAACCCCTCAGCTGTTCACTCTACCAATCCCAGACTACCTCTGCTCACCAGGACACCATGTATAATGCTCAGTTTCCCTGTTTCACTCTGCTCTCCTCACTTTTCTTGTTCCTCTTGTTTCCTAACCTAAAACCTTTGCTTCTCATTTCTTGCTTTTGGAAAAAAAAAAGCATTATTGATATGATTCACATGCCTTATTAAGGACTGATTTAAAGTATAACTCAGTGGTTTCCAGACTATACAGTTATTCAGTGACAATCAAAATCTGCTTTATAATATTTTTATCATTCCCAAGAGAAATTCACCATTTCATTCACTCCTCATTCTCATCAGCTCTACTACTTCCTAAAGTCCTAAGCAATTACTGATCTATATTCATATGTATAGATTTTCTTTTCTAGATTTTTCATATACAAGGTGACATAATCTTTTGCATCTTTTTTCTTAGCATAATGGTTTGTATTTCATTCAGACTATAGTACATATTAGTAGGTAATTCTCCTTTATGGTTCAGTAATATTCCATTATGTCAGACTACATTTTACTTATTGACCAGTTGATGGACATTTGAGTTGCTTCCAGTTTTGGACTGTTATGAATTATGTTGATATAAACTTGGAAACATGCCTTTATGTGGACTTACATTTTGATTTCCCTAGGATAAATCCCTAGGGGTAGAATCTAGTGGCTTGCACGTTAAGTTTATATTTAAATTTTAAAGAAACAACTAACTTGTTTTCCAAAGTAGCTGCACTATTTTTCACTCCTTTCATCAACATTATGAGGACTCTAGTTTATCCACATACTCACTACCTTATGATTTATAAAAAATATATGTTTGATCTTTATCCACAGTTCTGACTCATAACTCTCCAATCCTCATAGTTTTCTAAATGTTGAGAGTGATAAAGATTTTTTTTTTATGTGAATGAGATGACTTTTGGAAACACCTAAGGATGGATGCAGGTAATCAGGAGAACAAGCCATCCCATGCCTTCCCCAAAGGCTAAATCAATTGTCAATGACCAATTACTTGGTTAGTCATGCCTTTGAGATGAACCCTCTTAAAAACCCAAATAGGACCACATTTATTTATTTAAATTTTCCATTTTACTTTTTTTTCCTTTTCTCACCAAACAGGACAGTATTTAGAGAGCATCTAGGTTGAGGAACAAGTAGATTATTTGGGGAGCATGGCAAATTTAGATAGGGAATGAAACTGCATCCTTTTCTACAACTATACCCTATGCATCTTTTCTATCTAGTTATTGCTAAGTTATAGTCTTTTATAATAAACCTATAATCTAGCAAGTAAAATGCTTCTTTGAGTGCTGTGAGCCATGCTAGCTATTTAGCAGAGCCCAAGGAATGGGTCACGGGAACCTCAAATCTGTAAGCAGTGAGGCAGAAGCATAGGTAACATTCTGGGTTTACAGCTGATAACCTGAACTGGGTAGGGCTATGTGAGTCTCGGGATGGGCATGGCTGTCTTATAGAACTAAGTCTTCAATCTATGGAATCTGATGCTACCTCTAAATTGTGTTAGAATTCAGTTGAATTCTGGAACACCCAAGCATTGCTTGTTGATAGTGTTGTCCAAGCATTGCTTCTTGATAGTGGGGAAACGCCTATACGTACTTTACTCTTGCTGATATAATAAACTAATTTATATTTAAATTATTTTAGTTAGCTACATTTCAAGTTTGAGAGAACTTTTAGGTGCCTGACCTGTCTGGAAACAGCCACATGTTGTTGCAGTACTGACTGCCAGACTGTAAGAGATCAGTGGACTGAAGCTGTTTAATCGCCAGTTTCTGCAGACGGGCATGCTCTCTCCGGTTTATTGGTGTCATCTTATTTTTGAGTGTGATACCGAGGGTGTGTCTGTTCTCATTTTCATCTCAGTTGTGCTGTTGCTTTTGTGGAGGTATGAATTATTTGTGTCTCTATGTCTTTAGCAAAAGGGGAAAGTGAGAAGGATTGAGAGGACAATATAATTCAAGAAACATAGAAGAGGGCAGCATCTTTGTCAAAAGAATGCAATTTAGGAGAGCATCTTATATTTGGAGATTTTAATGAATGGAGAGAAACAAAACATTCAATGGAGTTCTAGTTTAAAACCAAATAATATACATAATGTTAACACAAAAAGTAGTTGTCTATGAAATCAAGCTTTAAAATAGTATTTAATATTTGTGTATAATGTTTATAAGTAATAAAAATGTAAGGTGCTTTTCATTTGTAAAAGATAAAATCTTCAGAAAAATAGTTATTCTTTGGTAAGGCATAAACTGCCATACTGTAAACTTAAAAATAAATACAGAATTGGAAATTATAGGAATTCCCCAATTGTTGAATAGAAAATCTGAATCCAAATATGGGTCTGTATTTCAAACAAACATAAATTAGTGTTCATTTTGTCTCAATTAATACTGTTAGGATAAATGAAGCATTATCACATATATAGTCATATACTATGATACTGAAAGCTAAATGTGATTGTACTGGAAAATTAGAGTTCTTAAAAATGTCTTGAGAGTAATTACTCTAAATATAAAACCAAACATATTTGGAAGGATCTACATTTGGATACATCTGTTCTCCATTATGAAATGGAATGAAACTAAGTATTGTTCCCAATTAAGGGATTTAAGGCCAAATTCCGAACTGTCCATATGAAAAAGAAATATAAGACCTAATACATTTCATACAGAAAAAAGATATTAGTGTTCTCATTCCAAATCAGGAGAATTTTAATCCTAATTGGAATGATAAAATTTACATATCTGTTTAGGTTTTGCAATGCATTTTCTAATTTAGTAAAAATAAAGGATGTTGATTCTATTTCTGGAAGTTAAATGTTCTTTACTTGGACTGCTGCACACATTTATATTACATACCTAGATAGCTTTTTGACTGATTTTTGAACACCTGCATAAAAGAAAGTATTTAGGGAACCTTCATATTTCTTCAAGATCCAGCCCACATCATCAAGAAGGGAGGAGGCACAGAATCTCTTAGCAGACACTCAGAATGGGAGAATCTTCAGTTCTTGAAATAGGCATACAGAATGGACTAGCAGAGAGGAGAGTCTCAGCTAGGGGAACAAGGGGAGACTTAACAATCTATTAGGAGGATAAAACCCCACCCCAAGAACTTTCAGGCTGAGGAGATGACAGGAAGGCCACAGAAAAGTGTGCTTGGCTTGTCCTTGTTTGCTTTCTTGCTGTGAGCTGCTCACGAGTGTGGAAGCTGACAACCACTGTACCTCTCTAGCTCTCCTTACTTAATTCTGCAGCAGCCCCTCTCCTGAGCCTGCATGTGGTACTCTGTTCTCCAGGGCGGCAATACCTACTTCTAGTAGAGAGATAAAAATGCTTTCTATGTTCTGTGTGGCAAATTATATATCAGTGTTTACAAGGGAAAAATCCCTGCTTCTGATCCTACAGCAATTGGGATGAAGTACCAGCCTCTGTGCTCTGAAATATGTACTTTATTACCCCTTTTATCTTAGCATGAAGAGTTGGAACTGGCATTCATTAGTTATGTTATTCATTTTGTTTTAAAGGCAACTATAGTGCTCAACTCTACAACCTCCTGTGGCAGTGGGTTTCACAGGTTGGCTAAATGTGTCCAAAGTAATAGTTTCTTCATCTTGCTCTAAATGTATCAACCATTAATTTCACCAGATGACATTTCATTCTTCAGTGACATTATGGTACATTCAGTTCTTTGGCTAAGATTACAAACAAAACCCTCTGCCAGGCTCTCAAGACACTAATCACCACTTACTATTTCCCTTTTAAATATGTTAGTCTGTTTTAGAGAGAATCTTAAGTTCTTTCTAACTTGCCATCATCATGTTCAAGTTATTCTCTTCTTTCATTCTTCCTTTGGAATTAAATGTACATTTAATATTAGGGGTGTTGATATATATGAATGAAGTGGCTGATTGGGTATTAGGATTAATTTGTGTGTACAGTACAGTAGGGATCCTAAAAAAAGAACCAAGTGTCTTATGAGGATGATGACTTACAATAAATTGAGGCTGATACTTTATCCAGGAAGCAGGTGACAATACACATGACATGGTTCTAGAATAAGTGAGTTGGTTTCATGCCTGCCACTACCTCCTTCCCCTGCCAATTCTTCTACTCACACCAATTTATGAAATTCCTCTATTGAGCCGCAATCCCTATTTCAATGAAAACTCCTTCAGAGGCAGTGTTATTTAAGTGACTGTCAACCATTTTCTCCTGGGCAAAATTTGTGATGATGTTTGAGGCCCATTTTACTTTAAACCAGGCATTTTCAAATCATATTTTGCAGAATCCTACACTACTAAGGATATCTTAGGGATCATTGCAGATGGACTGGATTTCAGCAGAACAACTCTGCTGTTACTGGCTATAGGTATGCAGCTTCTGTGTCAGATTTCATGTAGTAAGAAAGTTTTACATTATTATTATTCCTTTTATATCTCTGCTTTAGGTCCTTAGGTTAGCCTCCTTTGTAAAAGGTTAAGAATGAGCCTTTAATACTTTGATGTCACACTTAATTAATCCATGTTGTCCCATGCTCCCCTTGCTTCTGGTTCGGCCTCTCTTCCCCACACAGGTCTTTGCTTCCCTCCTAGTTATAATCCAGAACCACTCTCCTGCCTCCTACATGATTCTTATCCTTGCTGCACTAGAAGATGAAAGTAGGAAGAGATACATAGAATAGCTATATATAAGCTTCCACTCCATCCTTCCTTCCTAAAATATAATTGTAGAACATCATTATCCTTAGAAGCTTTGGTATGGATTATTCAGCCAGTGGAAAGTATTTCACCATAAAATCAAACACTTTCAGCAACCTAGAGAATTGGAACTATATAAAAATTTATTAACCAATTTAAAATAATTTATTACTAGGAAGTGTGAAAATAGCATATTTAGAAATAAAATATTGGGCATAAGTTGGAACCATTTTGATATAATCGAAATAGAAAGTAAAGGGATTTGACTGATAGAAGTTAACTTTTTAGCTTTGAAGGAATTCAAAAAAATGTGATAAAAACTTAGATTCAATTCTACAAACTGAAAATTTGTGAATAGTAGAAAAAATAATAAAACTAAGGTTAAGGAGTCAGTGAATTTAGGCACATTTTACATAAAATTTGACAAAGGATCACATAATATAGATATTCTATCAATTCTGATTGTACACAATAGAAACCAACTTTAGTTAATTAATTCTAAAAAGAAATTTTTGGAATTAAATTTTATGACACAGTTTGGGAAACTAAACATTGAACAAAAATCAGGTCTTACGTAAGTTTGGGTAAAGGAAACAAAAAGGGCTTCACAGTCTTTTCAGAAGGCTCTGAGCAAAGTGATACAACTGTCATTTTCTGTTCCTGTTTCATCTCAAAATTCATATTCCAGGAAGTGTCTAATTTGCTATGAAGGGGTGGTTTGATTTCCCACCAGTGTATAGCTTGCAGAAAAGGAAAGTCCATGGAAGGCAAAAGACCTTTGGCAGGCAAAAGGAAAAAATGTCCACCATGGGATGCAGATTTTTAGGAAAACAATGAGGGAAAAACTCAATAGCTGGACAGGGAACATGAAGTGACAATTCATAGAAGATGCAATGTAAAGCAATTGAGGTGAAGAAAATATTTCAATCTTGTAAAAACAAAGTTTATGCTAATACTAACAAATAACTTTTTTTAACCAGTAGAAGAACAGCACCCTTCAAAGCTGGGCACAGAAATGCCATACAATCCAGAAGTTCTCCTTTTTTAGTGCATATGCACTGAACTTAAAAGTAGGGATTCAAATGGATATTTGTACACCAATGATCATTCATGATAGTCCAAAGTTGGTAACAACCCAAATGCTCATTGAGAGATGAACAGATCAACAAAGTAGGCTGTATAATACACAGAATAGTATTCAGCTTTGAAAAGGAGTGAATTGTTCATGTTGCAATATAGTTAATTCTTGGAAACATGTTGCCAAATGAAAGAAACAAGATACAAAAGGACAAGTATAGTATTAATCCACGGTGGATGGTGGTGATGGTTGCACAATATTATACATGTACTTAATACTACCAATTGTACACCTTACAGTGATAAAAATGCAATTTTGTTATATTTTACTATAACCTGTTATAAAATGAATGACTACTTAGAGAAAATCTGTATTTAATGTATTTATAATATTGAGGGTGGGAAACTTTTCCCAAAAAGTGTCAGAAAGGAATATCAGTGTGCTAAAAAGTCTCAAATAGTTACATAAAACATCAGATGGCATTGCCTCTACTTTATATGGGATTTAAAACAGTGAAGAATTTTTTTAATGAGGGAAGTAATTTGAAATTCTGGAACAATGGCCCCGATGGGGTTCCATGTGCAGACAAACTTCCTTTTTGTAATACTGGGCTTCCTGGGACCTTTCCCAGATGTGTGTACATTCCCAGTCTCTAGCATCAGAAGGATTTTAGAGATCATGTAATAAAATTCCATTTTCAGGTTGTGTGTGCTAAAATATAAAGAAAGCAGAAACCCAATTAGCACAGTGATGAAGCATAGCACCAGGCCCTGGGATGCCCAGCTCTGCCTGGAGCTCCTTATTTGTGTGTTCTGCATGTTCCACCTCCATAGTGGCACCAAGGGAGGAGTCTCCACCACTGACCACTTGCCATGACTTCTTTCATTTATTGACTTTACTTTCTCCCAGCGCTACTTTTTCCAAGTCATCTTCAAGGCTATAAATAACTGTATTCTTTTTCCAAGAAAGACTCTGTTCCATGAACATTCTCTGCAGCCATTATTTAATGTTTATTATATATGCCTACATAGTCATTTTAGCCATGACCTGCTCCCAGGTGTGTTCAGTCTGGTTCAGATCTGAAATTGAGACTTAGAAATAAACAATACAAGAAAATAAGTGATTCAGGGCTCAATTAGAGGTCAACATACTACTCTAGAGTCTGAGGAAGAAACCAGCATGGGTAGGATCTGTCAGGAAGGCAGAAAAAGGAAAAATGAAGAGTATTTGTTGAAGATCTGAGGATTGTATGCAACTGAGCCTTTGGGCAAACTAGTTTAAAAATGTAAAATCAAGAGTCAGCATTTTAACAATTACCCCAGAGATTTGTATACATAAGAAGGCTTGAGAACCACTTCTAAGCATTTAGAAGTTGCTGTAGAAAATGCTCAGTACCTGCAGCAGGAGGAAGGGTAATGTGTTCTGAAACCATCCATGGAGGCAGCCCCTTCAAATAACACTAGTGGGGACTAATATAAAAAGATGCCTCAGCAGGAAGCCTTGCAATAGAATAAAGTTGAACTGTATGAATAGAAAAAAATATTGACATTAAATCTTGTGTCACTACTGACATGGAAACAAGAGTTGCATGGGAGATAAGAATGCAGCCTAGATTCTCTGGGAGATGACACATCAAATGTTTTTCCTAGAATTAAGTAGGATGTCATTTTGAACTTCTCTTGGCATAATACTTCATTCAGATGATTCACTGTTAGGAAAAAGAAAATTACTTTGTAACTAGACTTAGGATTTCTCATTGTTTTTGCCTTACATTGGAGATTGGAAAAATGATTTTCTTTTTCCTCGTATAGTCCATTTACTAGGTTGTACTATAACATCTGGAGATATCATAGAAGTAATTCAATTATTGTCTCATTATAGCCATTCAACTGAAAAAAATAATAAATACATCGGTTTGAATCAGTCATTTTGACAGTGAGAGCCTATGTGGGATCTCTTTGGGGTAAGACTCCTGGGCCCATGGCTGCATCCTGAGTAGGCTTTCCCACGGCCTCTCATTAATCCCCTGTCACAGGGATGTGGTTGATTCTCTTCCTTCTCTTTAGCCTTGTTCACTCTCAAGACTATATATGTAATTACGATCACATCGATTTCTGTCTTTTCTTTGACCCAGAATTAAAAGGTCACATACCCTCTTTATTTTAGGGTTTTGTTAGTACTCTATGAAACAGAGGAAAAGAAAAATGTGACAATGGAATATTGGATATTTAGAAATTTCCAAAAGTTCTTAGAGTAATTACTCTTGTAGTCTACTAATGGGGTTGATCTTTTGCCTGCTTGCTTCATGGACCCCTCCTTTATATTACCTTAAGGAAGCCTCTGCATAGTATTACCTGCACTTTAAAAGAATTAGGAGTGTGGGGCTGACATCAACATTGCCTCTCTTCTTCACAGATTCAATTCTCACTCAAAGAGGATGTATTTACTAGGAAGGTGACCTGAAGGTTGAGGGGTGAGATGATGAGGGCGAGCTCAGAAGTCATTCTGTTTGACTATTTAAATCTCCAGACAGCCTCCCCATCAACCCAGTTTCCATGTCCTCCAGTTTTATGAAACTGATCGCCTATCCTTTATAGGGCGATAGAAATTTCTAATTACTTTGGCACTCCTCAGAGGGGTTTTCATTCTGATCATGAAGAAAAACATTTTCATTCTCTCCTGGGATGATTTAAATTCCCTTAAACTGGGCCTTTCTGTTGTCATTTTCCTTAGTCACCCTGCCTCAGAGTTTTACTTTATTCCTAGAATGCTGACCCTATATAACTGTTCCCCAGGCTTCTTCTTTTAATCACACAAATCACTCCTAAAACTCTATCCTGAGGCTATAAGGAAGACAAATGGCAAGTATGCCAGTAATTCTCCTCACCTGCAATTCCTACAACTCCCTCTTTAATTACCACCTTACTGAGGGTATTTTCTACCTTATTTGTACAAAATGAACGTAGTCCTATTTCATACAAGATGGAGTTGGTTGTGTGGCAGGAATATTAATATTTTTGTTACCATTAATTGTAAGCCCCAGGTCTATTTTTCTGAGGGTATCTGCCCAGAACTTCATAAAAAGGGAGCGGGCAGCAAGTGCTGTAGATGTGAGGAGGCGTTTGTGCTGCTCTGTATACCTTGTTTTCCTGACACTGCTGTGCACTGTTAGAGTCAGAGTTTGTCTAAACTTAGCTGATTGAAACTTGAAAAATGACCTACAGGCCTACTTCCTTATCTAGTAGTTCAGCTGGTCCCATACCTTAGGCTCTCTTGGACAGTTAAGGGCAGGGCATATGAAACAAGAATGTTATCTTAGAATGTGCACCCAGGTACGGGGCAGAAGCCTGAGCCCGCCCAAAATGGATCTCCTGTAAGTTTAAATTTTTGAAACATGGTTCTCTTTAAAGCTATTTGCTGTGCTCATTGCGCGGGCTTTGATCTCTCAGCTTATCGTCTGCAACCTATGTAATGGCGGGAAATTGGCTATAAAAGCTCACCCCTTCTTCCTCTCTGGGTCGATCGCCCCAGCTAGACCTGCGTGTCTCAGGCGGACGGTCTGCCCCTGCATGCAGAGTAAAGCTCTACTTGAATGTTACATCCCTGTATTCATTCTTTGTTCTTTTGGGGTGCCCACGGAAACTCGGTACTTTACAGCACAATTACTAAGTACTGTGTACAGTTTGTATTTTACTTCACACTTAACCCCAAATTTCCAAAAGGATTGTGCTGTTAGTAAATATTGCATATGTGGAACAAAAAGGAGAAATGGTGCTCTAGCTAGAACAGAACTAGGGAAGAAAGAGATATAGAAGCATATATTTCCCATATAGGAATCATCCAATTGTTTCTATCAGTCAGGAAGTGATAGGAAGTGACAGAAGTAATGATAGTTTAGAGTACCAAAAGTTAACATATAGGGACAAATTTCTTGGTTTATAGTAATGAAACATATAATCAGTATAGATTTGAAATATGATCACTAAGAACTTGTATATGTATATTTGGGGATAGATCCTAATTTGAAATTTAAAAGTGGCTTTTAATATCCATCCAACTGTGTTTCACCATGACACCAAGTGCTTGCCGTTTACACTGGCATTTGCTACCTTTGTTAGGCAAAGTATTTTGAAGCCTTTAAATTTCTATTCTAGAGAACAGATTTTTTTTTCTACCACCAGTTTTGGTTTTACATAAAGTGAGAAAGTTTTAAATGTTCAAATAATTCCATTTTTTTTTTAGTGTGTGAAAGTGCATTTCTCAATATAGGGATAAAAATCATTATATTCAATTCAAACCTCTATGTATAAATGGTCAGATTAAATCTGTCATTACTAAATGGTTAGGCATGTACCTAATAACTGACACATTCTTTATAAACCCGATATAATTGTGAAACAATTCCATTTTTATCTTTAAATTTAGTGAGAATAAGTTACATATTGAAATTCACATGACTTTTAAAATTGATAAAATACATAAATAATAAAATTTATTCTCAACTATTACGTGTACAGTTCATTAGTGTTTGGTTGCACACCAGTGTGAATATACCCATCTCCAGAACACTTCTCCTCTTGCAAAACTAGAACTGTATACCCATTACACAACTCTTCCTTACCCATTTCCTCAGCCCCTGCCAGCATCATTCTACTTTTTCTCTGAGTTTGACTTCCCTAGCTGTCTCATATAAGTGTATCATGGAGTTCAAATAATTTTACGTCATAAACTATAATATGATTTATGATATACCAGATGTTAAAACTGTAGTATTACCAAAATCGTGTAAACCAATTTAATAGTTATATTGGTATATAAAAATTTTTTTAAAGTAGGTATTATATGACCTTTAGCTATTAACTTCTAAAATAGAAGCTTTTTAAAAATGTCATTTTAAAAAATGAGACTTGAAATAGCTCTGAGAAAAATAGAGAAAGAAAAAAAGCCCTAATTTTAATGTGAAAATGGTAAGTTCTTTGTTGCTAAAATACCTGCCACAGAACACTTGTCTCAAAAGGTATCTCATGAAAAGATGTTTCTATGACTATAAAAGTTCTGGAAAATTGTATAGTGTGTTTCTTATGGAAATTGAAATAGCATATTAACACACTAAAAGTTCTAAGCTCTGAACATGTTTTTCCTATATTTTACCCAAGTGTTTCCAAAACTTATTAGACTACAGAATCCCTTTTTTACTGTCTCCATAAAACCTATAAACACTGTGAAGGAAAAAGATGGTCTCTAAAAAATGAGATGGTTTCTACTACATCTCAGCACTTAAAGACTGTTTTTAGACTTAGACTCTTGATTTGACACTCAGCCACACGTCTTCATTCCACATTTTCATATTTACTTTGGATAGAGATTACTATATGCTCCATAAATGCTGTCACCAAGATACCCTTACTGTAAATGTCAAGTTGATTAAACTTTCATTTGAAAGAATGGTGAAGCAAGTCTGACAATACACATTTTTCTTAGCTTGGTCTTTGAAATGATGGCATAAATCCCAAGGGGCAGATCTATGATGCTCCAGGCGAAAATAAAAACTGTTTAGCTATTATCCCTCCACTACATCTGAGCCATAAGCAATCTCACACAATGAGAGGGACAAACGGCTCAGCTGCAAACTGCTTTTAAAGTACTAGAATAGGAACAGAACAGACAGGTAAATGAGAACATTTCTATGCACTCACAACATCAATATTACATTGAAAATGTGAGTTTGCATGGACTGCATTTAGAGGTACAAACAGTGGTCCCAGAAAAGGCTACATAAAATACAAGATGAATCACTATTACTATACAAAAGCCTCTGAAATTATGCATGGAATCTTTGTGGTAAAAGCCTGGGTAATAACTAGGAAATGACTGATTTTTCCACTGCAGATACTTTGTTAATTATTTCAAGGCTCTATAGACAATTTTAACACCCTGTGAGGCTGTCATTATGATCCATTTACAATAACAGCAATTTCTCTCTGAATATTTGACAATGCATAAATTAACTCCTACCTTGTATGTTTTTCCACAATTACAACTGAATATTTGTATGCATGTCTTACTCTTTTACTAAATTTAAGCTTGTTGAGGGCAGCAGTGATATTTCAATCAACTTGGAATATCCATCAGAGCTTCAGTTAGTTTTTAGCACAATTTTAATGCATTTTGTGGGAATTACAGTAAATTATATAGCAGAGCCTATCCAGTGTGCATTCAACATTTTTCTAGAATAGTCCTATTTGCCCACTGAGTGTCATTGAAGGCCCAAAGGCTCAATGTTTCTTATTTTAAAATAGTGATGATAGCCACATATTAAGGGTTCAATATACATTTTGTTACTCTTGATTAGATCTGATTCTTTAAACATAAAGCATTTAAATATGTGAATTTGTCTTTGGGAAAGTAAAAGAAGAAAGGAACAGGGGAAATGGCCCATTTGGGTAAATGCTTTGATTCACTAAATATTAAATTTAGAATGTTTCTTGCATGTCTAGCATCAGACCTGTTAAAAAATTGGTGATAGTCTTTCTTTACTGATTGTATATTTGAGTCTCCCTTCACACTAGATATTCAGTTAAAGAGCTCTGCTGTGTTAGGAATTATTCTTGGGCCTCACTGGTGGCGCAGCGCGTTGAACGCCACACTGTGAAGCATCTGCGGCACAGGAGGCGCAAGTTCAATCCCCTGCCAGGGAGGGGATCCACGTGGCGAGGCAGATCTCTCCTGCCTCACCCACTGCATCTCTCAGCAGTGTATTTCAGTCCATCTGCCTGTTCTGCTCACCACTCTGGTGAATTCTCTTACCTCCTGTGCCTCTGGCCTGTACCCCTGTTCTTGTATGCATAAATAAAAAATCCTTAAAAAAAAAATTTTTTTTTTTTTTTTTTTTTATTAGTTATATTTGACATCATTTGTAGTCCCCAGGGGTACCCACCACCATTTCACCCGTGCACCATCACCTCAGTCCCTTGTGCACCCTC
>JAGFMF010011689.1:450813-555896 GCA_019455555.1 Galemys pyrenaicus | reverse complement strand
TCCTACTGGGGCCTGCTGTATTTTTTCCCTTTTTCCTGTATCTTCCAGGAGCTTTCTGAGCCTATTGTCTCTCTGTCGCCATCTTTTTCCCCTTCCATAAATTATTTATATAATGTTTGTTCTCTGGACTCTTGATTCTATCTCATTGGTTTGTGTGTCTGTTTTTACTCCAATACAATATTTTATTTGCTTTTTAGTATAGTTTGGAATCTGGGAGTATAACTTCCTTCTTCCTCTTTTTTATTTTTTGACAGAATTGCCTTGATTATTTGGGCCTTTTGTGGTTGGTTCCTTATAAATTTCAGCAATGTTTGTTCTATTTCTTTGATGAATGCCATTGAATTTGGATAGATATTTCATTGAATCTGTATATTGCTGTGGATAATATGGTTATTTTAACAATGTTAATTCTTTCAATACACCAGCAGGGAATATCTTTCCATTTCTTTGCATCTTCTATTTAATTTAACAATGCCTTATAATTTTCATTGTACAGGTCCTTTACCTCCTCTCTTACTAGATAGTTAGTACTCTTTGAGGCAATACGTCAAGGGAGTGTTTTCTTGAGTACTTTCTCTTCTAGTTTTTTTTTTTTGTGCCTATAGAATTACAACTGATTTTTGTATATTGGTTTTTGTTTTATTTTTCAGCCTGCCACTTTTAGTGATTGTTTCTAATAGTTTTTAGTGAAATTCTTAGAGTTTTCTATGTAGATTTTCATGTCATATGTAAATAGTGATAGTTTTTCCTTCTTTCCTAATTTAGGTTTCTTTTATGGCTTTCTTTTGCCTGATTGCTTCAGTTAGTACTTCCAATACTATCTTAAATAGTAGTGGTGAAACTGGATTTCCTTATCTCATACCTGAACTTAGAGGGAAAGTTTTAAGTTTTTCATTATTGAGTATGATGGTAGTTGTGGGCCTGTCATGTATGGCTTTTATTTATTATGTTTAGATATTTTCCTTCTAGTCCCATTTTAAAAGTCTTGTTATGATAAATGTTGAGTCTTATCAAATACATTCTCTGCATCTATTGATATTATAATATGATTTTTATCCTACCTTATGTGATGAATTATATTGATTTGTAGGTGTTGAACCATTCTTGTGTTGCTGGAATAAATCCCAGTTGGTTATGATGTATGATCCTTTCAATGCATTGTTGAATTTGATTTTTTCCAAGATTTGTTGAAGATTTTTGTATCTATGTTCATCAGGGATATTGCTCTGTAATTTTCTTTTTTGTGGGTGATGTCCTCATTAGTTTCTGAGGACATGAACATTAGTTAATGTTAATTATAAGAATAATGTTCTATATGTCTTTCACTTATTTCTGCTGTATTTTTCTCTCTTCTAGCTTTTAGCTTCACTTTCCTCCTTTAATTTGTTTTAGGTGTAAATTTAGATTTTTTTTAATTTGTGATTTTTCCTGTTTCCTATATTAGGTCTACTCTGTGTCCACAGTTTTCTAAAGGACTCTTGATATATTTATTGAGGGTTTTAAGTCCTGAATCTCTGTTAGTTTCTTACTTAAAACTTTAATTTTTACTTTCTGTTCCTTAATTTGATTTTAAACTCTAATTTACCTTGTATCACTTTGACTTGTTTTTCTGAATTCATTTATATTTTTGAATTGCTTTTCTGAGGGTTTTTTTTTTTTTTTTTTTTTTTTTTTTTNTGGGTTTTTTTTTTTTTTTTTTTTTTTGTATCTCTGAGTTTCTCACGTAAGCTCATTTCAATTCCTTATTCACTTTCACTAGAAAGACATAATCTCCCACATCTTTAAGTTTGGTTTCTAGAGAGTTGTCATTCTGCTTTACCTGTCATTCTTCATTACCTGAAGGTCTCGTGTGAACTGGTATTGTATTCTACATGCCCATTGAGACTCTGTATCAGCAGTTTAGAACTGAACTGCTTTTCTTTTACTTTTCAGCAGGTGTTGCTATGGCTTTATCTAACTTATTGGTTCCTGCTGGCTGCCATAAAAGCTTTGGTTTACAAATATCAGTTACGTTCATAAGTGCCTGCTTCAGCAGATTGGAGGAGTGATGTAGAGAGACCAGCCACATTCATGAATGTGCTGATAGGTCTGGTTTACATTCATGGCACTAACGTTAACCCTCCTTCTCTGGGTGCCAGATATAAGACTTGGCAGTTTGTATGCTCTTGTTGCATTCATGGTACACATGAAATTACCTATAGGATCTTTCAGGAAATGAGAGGGAGCATATAATCTAGAGTGTTTATATCCTTCTTTGAATGCAGTGTTTTTTGTTCTTTGAGTTGCTGGGGTGCTTCATTCTTATCACATTGCTGTAGGAGTCTCTCAGTGGTGTTCCCTACCCTGCTGATTAAGTTGTTTTTCTTGGAAAGCAAAGAATGTGCTATGTCATCAACTTGATGAAGTCCCCCCCACCTAATTTTTAAATTTATATTACTTTTAAGCCTGACTGATACAGAGAGTTTGTGCAATTGACATTAATGTTGTTTAACCAAGTTTATGCTTAGTAAATTTGATTTTGAGTCGGTTCTGCGAGTTATCACAGATAAATAAAAATTTGTATCACAGATAAATAAAAAATATTTAACTCATGTTAAGTATTTTACTTTGTATTAAATGAATATAGATCACTTTCATGTGTACCATAAGTCTATTAGATATATAAACTAATAAGAGAAAAATACCCAATAAATATCTTCATATGAAGATAAAATACATGAGGTACTGAAAGTATAGGGTGCTGAAGGTATTCATATTGCCTGTGTCATGCTTTTTATGCTTTCTCATAACTTAAAAGCAAAATAAACAGAAAACAAAGCCAAAGTGAAACCAAGCAGTATATTTTGAAGCTTGTAGTTTATAGAAGCCACAGTGAAAGTCGTCATACTTCTGGGAGGTCCTAACAACATACACATATTTGATTTCTTATTTTTAAAGTGATTTTTTGGTTTATAAATCTGATTTGAACTTTACTCAGAGTGGATTCTGTTGTGGCCCATTTATGAAAGTTAACCATATGCTATTGCACAGATGGACTCTATGTACTTCAAAGGAAGTTGAAACTCAACTATATTTTATTAATTATTAAAGCAAAAATGATTTTGCCTACTCGACAAAAATTGGAAATATGAAATAAAGATATGAATTATTAGAGTGGTAAAGTGTTTAGATAGTACAACTTTTATTAAGTGGATTTGGTTACTTAATTTTTCTTCATCTGCAAGCCACTAGGTCCTATCTCAAATTCAAGAGTGTTTCAGGTTATTGATGGAATTATTTACCAAGATTAGAAATATCACTTTCTCACAATGAAAAAATGCTTACTGCATTGACAGTGAAATTAATATGGTAAATTGGTGTCTCTCTTTATTAGCTTCCTAGTGACTGCATAACAAAATATCACACACTTAAACGATTGAAATGTACTTAAAGAATAGAAATGTACTTTCCTCATAATTCTGGAGGCTAAAAGTCCAAAATTAAGATTTTGACAGGTTTGATTATTTCCAAGACCTCTGCCCTTGACTTGCAGACAGCTGCCTTCCTGCTATGCCTTCATATCCCTCTGTTTCTGTGTGCCTTAATCACTTATAACCATGCCAGTCATATTGGTTAGAGACTACCCGAGTGATTTCATTTTACCTTCATTATCGATTCAGAGAACTTGTCTCCAAATGCTGTCACATTCTGAGGTATTGGGGGCATTCTGAGGTATATGTAACTTTGGGAACATAAGTGAGCTAAAAACAACCGTCTTGCAGGTGTTGTGGTAGGCTGCAGCAGAGATGTCAGGGTCCCTGTAGTAAGCAGTGAGGCCTGGACCCCAACTGTGCTTGGGTTCAGATGCCTTGCTGTCATCTAATAGTTAATTGCTTCTTGCTTGCCCAACCAATGATTTGGTAGATTGTGAGTTTTCTATTGGGATTTACTGTGAACTCCACATGGCATCTTTGTCCATCACAGATGCTTTTAGTACCTGAAGGTCTGCCAAATCTCCAAACCCAAACAGTGGGGCTGTATACAGGATGTGCTTGCCTTGGACCCCATTCAGAACCAGCAATCTTGGCATGTTAGTTGGTAAATGAATCAAGGCAAAATATTCCCATAGTCTAAATATGCTGCTTCTAGAACCTGATCAGGCCTGCTGAGAGCTGTACTTTTCTTTTAGTAGGTAGGAAGGAAGATCTACTCTAATTCATTCACTACTTCGGAGGAGATGTTCTGACATGACCCAAACCTTTGTACCCTTCAAAAGTTTCCCAATGTTACAGGTGATTGAATACTTCAAAGGTGTATTTCTCAAGGTGGGAGGAGGGGAATAAGTGGGCAGTTTTTGTAGGCCCTGGGGGTTCAGAGTAGTCTGATTTCAAAGCTTTCAAGTGCATTTACTCAGTCATCCCCAGATAACAGGTTTCTGATCCTTCCCTATTAAAACTCTTATCTTAGTATAGTACCTTTGCTGGGGCTGTGGAGTCACCTTTCTCTGAAGCTTCACTAATCTTTCAATTAAATCCTGAGCTTTGGTCTCCTTTGGGTCTGCCCTCTAGCTCTCAGAGATTAGGGTTTATTAAATGCTACCAAAATAGGGCTCTGGCTTTCCTAATTTGCCTTAAATTAATAATTAATCTCACTGAGACTGTGATGACCTCCTTTTGAAAAATCAGTGGCATTCAACAATAGCCACCCAATGCCAGTTTCTTAGGTATCATTTCCTTCATACCTCTCAAGCACCAGCTACATTGCTCCATCTAGTATATGCTTTCCACCAGTGCCCATCAATAAAAGGTTAACAGTTATACTTCCTCTAAGACATGTCAGAGATTCTATCTACAATCAGTGATGAGGTCCTGCTTGCCTACTAGTGGGTGAATAATCCATGTCCAAATCCCATTTATAATCCATTTTCTAGGACCACTGTTTGAACCAAGTGTATTAGATTTGGAAACAGAACTAACTCAGTTTCATGCAGGCTTGTTGGGAAATGTCTTGGAGATACATATGTAGGGAAGTGAGGAAGTTGACACTGGCCATAGTGAAAAAAGGACCTGAAATGCAGGTGTGATTGAGGTTCAGTCAGTCCTACAGAAACCTCAGGATCTGTGAATGGGTATCAGGTACACACATAGAAGACAAGGCCAAGGTTAAAGCCTGATTGATTCTACCAGTAAAGAAACAATAAACCACTTTGAGACTTAGAACATTTACTATTTATATGGTTAGCAAAAGGAAGAACAAACCAGTGGTGCCAGTTCTACATACCAAAAAGGATGGCTCTGACATGAAATCAACAGAATGACTGACACATGAGCTGTAGAACACCTAGTTTCTATGGAGCCAAGTCTATACTGTGGCAAAGAAGGCAAAAAGGTTTTCCTCATATGCATTTCTCTTGAGGGAAAATAAAATCTTTTCCAGACATTCCCACCAGACTCCCTTTAAGATTTATCAGCCAGAACTGGGTCACACGGACATCCCCAGGATAATCACTGTAGAAGAAGAACAGGGTTGCCATTACTATCTCAAATTAATCATGATTCATTCCCTGGAGCTTGGTGCATTGCCACTGCCCCCAAATTAACGTTTTATTAGCAAAGAAGGAAATATTGGCTTTGGGGGCATGAAAACACCAGGATCTGTCACACCCATTGCCAAAAAGAACCACCGAAAGTGCTTACACACAGACTCAACTTCTACTAGAAGGATGTAATTGCCTTTTTAAATGTTTTTATTGTTGAAAATCAGGAAGAAATTGACAAATGATTGTTTGAAAATGGAGGAAAACAACTCATCTTTAATAAATTTAGCAAACTAGAGTAATTTTCTCTCTTCACTAACACTTTTCAAAATCCTTATTTAGAGAACGATGGAGACCTTAATACTTGACAAAACAGGTTTTAATAATTGTGAGATATATGAACATTAGTTTTATTCAGGGTCTAAGAACCACACAATATGGCATTATAAAAGTATGCACCATATTCTGTATTAATGATGAATAATACAAATACAACACAAAGATTATGAAACATCATATGCCAAATTATAGAGGAGTCTGGAAGCTGGGTAAATTGCATTGTCCCCTTCATTATCTTTCCTCTTTTTAGAATTCACCCTGATACTGTCCCTAGAAAATCCGATTATCTGAACTCCTGAAAATGACTCTAAATAACTTATATGTAGGCTTCATCATAAATTTGGTTACAATAAACATGGAGCAGGGAGTACCCAAAAACTGCCCCTAGTTTTGGTGACTGGTTAGAATAATGCATAGCAACTCAGCACCCAGCTGTACTCATTGCTATGAATTTTGAGAGTAAATGGATTCAAAGCAGAATCAGGAAAAGGGAAAAGACACAAGGGACAAAGTCTGAGGAAACCAGGCACAAGTTTCCAAGAATCCTCTCCCAGTGGAGGCACTGGATACACTTAATTACTCCATCAACTAGATATTACAACTCGATGTGACAATGCATGAGTATTGTCTACTAGAAAAAGTTGTTTGAGGCTCAGTACCTGATGACTTTATCGGACACTGGTTCTGTAGGCACCCACTGCTTGCATGAACCAAAATCCCTTATTCCCAGAAAGCAAGCAATTGCACAACATTGTACAAACAACTTACTCCACGTTAAACCACCTTCTTCATTTAGGAACCAATGGAAACACTCCATATCTAACTTCCAGACAACAGCCATGGACCAAGCACACAAACCTGCCTTTCTAAGCATAGTTGACCCAAATTTGCTCTCATGACTAATGTAAAAGTGGAGGGTCTGCTTTGGGTAAGGTGTCTGTCTGTCTGTTCTTTGTCCCCTGAATTGACCATACTATTAGGAATCACATGTAAAGAACTACAGTGGAATCATTTTAACCATCTCATTTTATTTGCCAATCTTGTTCCCAAATTTAGCCCTTTAGTATATATTTTGTTGAATAAGAGTGCTGCTTTCCTTTCTTGCTCTTTTTGCCCTACAGAATAGGACAAACTTTACTGAGAAGATCATACTGAAAATGAGAGGGTGGATATAACAGCTAGGAGAAAACACACAGTGGTTTTGTAGGGCTACACGATTGCTTTCTGGCATGCCCAATAAATTGAATCTAGAGATAATATCTAGAAAGAAATTCCCATACTAGTCTGAACAAATATCCCCCCTGAATTACCATGCAAGGCAGACAGTATGTACCAAAGGAAGAGACTCCTCTTCTGCTCAGTTAAATACTAGCTGCTTAGATCCTAATGTTGAGTGAAAAGGCATCTCATTATTTTATACTTGTACTTACCCATGTTTCCACTTTGCGCTAAATGAAACCCAAGCACCATATGTCTTCCAGATAAAAGGAGAAAATTTTTCTGGTTTATTCTCTGATTCTGAGGAATTATCTCTGAGCCCAGCTACTCCAAAAGTCACTTATATTTAAAAAAAAAAAAAATTTTTTTTTTAAATTTACTTCCTTATTTTGAGAAGAAAATATTGTTGTTCTTGTAAGACTTTCCACTGAAGCAGGGATGCTGAACCCCTCTTCCTTCTCCCTGCCCTCCCCTGGAAACTCAGTGTTTTCCTCCCCGCAGGATGGCGTCCTTGGCCACCAGAGCTTCCTGCATTATTTTTACCAAATGCTGCTACTGGAATTTGACAGTGCAAAGTAGTCCCTAGAGTTTGAGTATAAAGAGCTTCCAATTCTTCATATCCTCTTCAGTCAAGACAGCAAACATTTTATTTGACACCAATTTTATTTATTTCCTTTCTGCAATATATAATAAAGAAACCTGCAGTGGCAGGAAGGAGCTCGTTAGGTGCCATTGGCCTGTCTGCTCAGACTTTCACTCATTTTTCTAAATTCGGTTTCTCTTTCTACAGCATTGTTTCTTAGAAAAACAAAGCTTCCTTCTATTTCTTGCTTACTTTGATTATCTTAAAGTGAGTGAGCAAAGGTCTTTCATTATCTCATCATTTTCATGAACCACTATCCTAGATCAGTGGCAAGTGCGAGCAGGCAGTTATCCAGAGCAGTATTTGATGATAGATGGAAGTGAGTTGCTCTTCTGTGAAACAGGACTGGATGAGCTTTGCCTTTAGCTACACAGTCTCTTATTTATTCTCACTTTCTCCCTTTTAACAGAATTCCTCTCCTCTTATCTTTCCCTAAAGAAAGCAGCTGAACTATTCCCCCTGGAATATGGATACTGATAAAAACCGTGTTGATTGTGTTCATTTTTGTTCTTCATTTCTGACAACTAATCCTGATTGAACTTGGGTAGTTTTATATGATCACCCTCTCATATGTTGACTGCTTGAAGAGTTTTGGGTTTTTTTTTTTTCCCCACTGTTCTTCCTTCCCATTCTCAAACCAGGTCTGATAATATTTGACTTGCCCAAAAATTTCTGTGGACTTAAAGTACCCTTACAACAGACCCAAGTGCCTTTATTTGAACTCACAGCTGTCTGGAGTTAAGCACTAACTCCCTTTTCATTTATTCATTGCCTCAAACTTGGTTAGCATAATTTATTAGCATAATCATTTACTCAAAAAAAGTTTGCATGTCTATTTTATTGTGAGCACTAGGTCCAACAGATATAGGAAGAAAGAAAAAGGAAAAGATACATTTCTTGTTCCCAAAAGACTTGCAGTTAAGTAGAGGAGATAATTATAATGGTGTTTATTAAGTGTAATGTTGGAGGTGTGTACATAATACTAAACATTTAATAACTTACGTTGACTTAATTTACTGGTCCACAAATATTTATCAGGCACCTAGGATAAAGTAAGCAATGGGTAAACACATAAAAGATCTAAATCAAAAATGAGAATCGTGGAAAGTTTCTCAGAGACACTAATGCTTCAATCATTCATTAGTCATTCATGACTTCCTAAGAGCCCAGGCCTTCTGCTTCTGCCCCCGAGTGCTCCTTGCAGAATGCACAGCATGCTTTCTGTTCACTCCATGCCCTCATCTGTAATACTTTGTTGTTTTGAGATACCTGTGATCCTTTGAGGCTTAATCCTAAATGTATCCCGTCCTCTTCTATGGTTTCCACAGGCCAGAAGGGACCCATCACCTTTCTGAATTCCTACAGCATGCTGTGCTTTTCTCATGGTACAGCTTTTAAGTTATTTTAAATGAATATCCAAAGTAATAAAAAATTTAATTATGTAGAGTTAGGTCTAGTAAAAAAGTAGACCGTCTTTATCCTGACCCCATATCCTATTCCTGTCTCAAGAAGAAAGTGCTGGTTTGAGTCTTCTTAGGAGTTTTCTCTTGACATACAGATGTGCACATGTGTATGAAACACATAAGCTAATTTTCATAAATGTATCATATTTTGCATTGTTTAAGAAGTACATATGAAGATTCCACCTGCATAGATATTCATATCAGGATTTAAAAATGTCATTTGTTCTTTTGAATTCATAGATAGGCTTTTATTTTCTGACAGTCCATTGTTAAAAACAAACCTGCTGTGCACATTTAAATATATCCTTGTATACATGTGTGCGCACTTCTATGGGTAATTTATAGATGTGAAATTCCTGTATCAGAGTGTACATTTTTAAAATTGATAGATTCTACCAAAATTGTCCTCCAAGCAAGCTCTCTCAGTTTAGACTCCTACATTTGATGGTATTCTGCACATATCTGATCCCCCCCCACCCCAATACAGGAGAACATAGTCTCCTTTCAGCAGGGACTTTGTCTTTTACATTATAACATGCCCGGTGACTTCTGGCACAGAAAAGTGCTGGCCCATAATACAGATGTGGCAAGTAATTGTAGAAACAGAATAAACTGCATAGATGTAAAACACTTGATTTCTCTGGGAGCTAAGGAAGTGGTTATTTGGTCTTTGTGAGAGATCTCTGATCTGCCTCCTGGAGATTTTGATCCTATTTCTTGTCTCCTCTGCTAAGTGCTCTGTTCTTGTTAATGGCACATCAGCTAAGTGTATTCTTACAAGGACAATCTTAGGTAACATTTCCTGAGGAGTTAATAAGTTCTGAGAAGGAAGTTCTCTGGTCATGAGAAAAGGTAATGAAAAGATCTGGAGCTCCTGGGTCCCCTTGTGGCATTATAGGAAGGCTGCCAAGAATCCAAATATACAAGAAGAATATGGGAGTCACAAGAACCTGCCAATCAAGCAAGGAAGTTCCAACAGGAAATAATATCTGATGCCTGATTGTTGTAAAAGATATTTGTGCACTTTTAGCTAGAAGGTGTGGGTGAAATCCTAGTTTCATGAGCTGTGGTACTCTATTTACTCCTTTTGAAAGTCCCTCTGCTCTTCTGTGAGATGAAGGAGCAGTGCTACTGGGCTCCTGTAAGAATTGAGAATGTTCAGGTAAGAGGATAAAGCCACTACATGATCAGATCCTTCTAGTATTGAGCCCTGCGTTAGAGGACTCAGACAAGGACCAACTGTGCCAACAGCTTGGTGCCCAGAAAGTATTTTTGAAGACCTACTTTTAAATAGTTTGTGTATTTTGCCTGGTTGTCAACACTACAACTTCAGAAAAATTAAATGCAGGAACTCATGTAACTATTTTTTTTTTTACTTCTATACTTTTGTTGTTGTTAGGTTCTTTTCAGTAGTTAAGGGCAAGCTTTAATGAGTGACTCAAAAATCCCATGTGATGATCATGCCCAGAGCAATGCAAAGCATTTGGATGAATTTAATGTCTCTCTGTACTCTGTACTGTAGCTGGGGAGTCACCGTGCAGGCGTGTCTGTGACTAGGGATCATTTCTGAAACTTTAGCAATCAATGAGAGCCAGCTTCATTTTCTGGGTTAGGCCATTCTCAGAGAACCTAAACTAGAACAGTGGTGCAGACTTCCAGAGCACAGGATATGTGGATGTCACCAAAATATTAACATGATGTCTACCTCACCTTTGTTCATGTTATTGTTTCCATCCTTGTTTCCATCCTTCCTTTTCACTTCCAACTGGCAAAGTTACCTTCATCACTTAAGGCCCATTGCAAAGCTCTGTCATAAGTACCATAGCATTCCTTCCTGTCTGACATTGTTCATTTTATAGTTTCCTGTTGATTTGTCTGTTTCACCCCTATAAACCATAAGTCCCTCAGAGGTCTTGTTTTCATATTTTAATCTTCCCCATGTTCTGAACTATATACAGTGCTTTGTACAGGGTATTTTCTCCTAATATTTCTTTAAAAATAAATAAATTAAGCTGAAATATGGACTCAGTGGCAGATCTGTGATTAGTAAAATGATCCTTCCAAAGACTGTTGAAGATGTATGAAATCTACTTGTTCCATAGGGCTATTCTCAGCAGCTGAAATATGACTCATTACAAATAAAGAGTAAATATATGTCAAAGGTTTTAGTCAACACCAGAATTTAATTAAGCAGAAAAGTTAATAGTGAAAAGGAGCAAAGTTAATCAATGTTGTATTTTCCTAGGAAATTAAATAATCAGTGGGTGGGAGTGATAAACAATGACTTCAGATGCTCTGAAAGGGCAAGCTGTCATCCGCTTGGTCTTGTTTATAGATGGTGGGTAGTTTTTCAGTCCCAATTTTCAGCTCTTTTTACTCCCTACTCTCTTTGTAGAACAATTTCCTCCTACTCATGACTTGCCAATGCCTCTCAAATTTATAACTTCAGTCCAGAACTTTCTTCTGAGCTCCAGACTTACTAAACTCTTTCCTGACTAGCAGTATGACACTAGATCAATTATCCTCTCTGTGCTTATGTGTGTTCCTCTATAGAATGGGGTTAACCATACTATCTACCACATAGGGTTACTGTAAAGAGTAAATGAACTATATATACAATGTGCTTTGAAAGACACCTGACATATTACACAATATAAGTCCTTGCTGTTGCTATTCTCACCATCTCTCTCTCGATATCTCCATTGGTACCCAAACACAGAATGTCCAACACCAAACTTGTCCCATTTGCTCTTTAAAACTGCTGTAACTCTACTACCTCTATCAAACACCAACATTCCTGTAGTTATAAATGAGCATCTGAGAGCTATCCTTTATACTTCTCCTTACTCCTATCTAAACTATTGGTAAGGTCTATTTACTGCTTGGTACTCTTGAACCCATGCATTTCCCTCCCTCCCTACTCCTGGCACCCTAGTCCAAACTGCATTCATTGCAAGTGAATTACTATAATAACCTCTGAATGGTCTCCCCAGAAATACTCTTGTCTCTGTAATTCCTCTTCACACTGAGTGATCTTTTAAGGATGGCATTTCCCTGCTTAGACCCTCATAAAGCTTCCAACTGCTCTCTCAATAAAGACCCAACTTCTGAAGTGGCCCTTCTTACATGCCAATTCCCTTTGGTGTCTGTTCTCTGGCCACACTGGCCTTCACTATGTCCAGACTGTTCAGGCTCAGCCCTACATGGAGATGTTCAGATGGTGCATGATCTGAGACAAAATTTTCTCCACTCCAAAACGGATCCTTCACTGACTTCCCCCGATGCCTGCATTTCTATTGTATTTTCCTTTCATTGGGTTAAACTAATGTTTGTCAAGCCAGGTTACACATTGCAGTTAAATATGTGCCATTGTGCCTGGAGACTCTCAATTATGGAAGACTCATGGCACATTGTTTGAGAATAGTGGTTTCATGCCACAGTCTGGTGAAAAGACAACAACAAACTTGAATTCATAAAATGCACATCCGCACAGGGTTTAAAGTTAAAATGTGAGCAATTTCATGTGTCCTTAGATCTCATAATCTTAAGCATATGAATTCTTCCTACAGTAAGGACTGGTTCATTGGAAAAGTTTGGATGGGCCTGTCTGTAAGAAGTTGAAGGCCCGTTTGTAAGGAGCCTCCCAGAAAACTACATCTGTTGGCTGGCCATGCTGAGGGAACATTTACATTCTCTGCCAAATATGAACACTTGAGGAAGACAGAGACATTTATTAATTAAGTTTGAATCAACATAGAGAAAATACTTAAGGTAATAAAACCCCCGAAGCATAAGTTTGATTGAATTCTGGGAGCATAGAAATCACCTTTGTTGCGCAACAGTGGGAAAGTGCCCCAGGGGGCATCAGAATAGCCTCTGTGAAGGCTGGGTTCCTAAAAGGACTATCTTTTCCTCCATCCACCATTGATTCTCCACCCCTCCTCCTTGTCAGTGAACCTCTTCAAGCTCCCTTTGCAGAGAGAATGTGTGCAGAGACCTACGTGTGAGAACAATCCACACAGACCACTTCTTCCTCCCTAGTCACAGTTGACCTCTCACAGGCAAGACGAGATCCAAAGCAATTTTTTTGGAATGTATTTGTGTTCATGAAATGGCCCAGGCATCATTTATTTTGAGAATATGGGAGCTGGAGTTAAAGATCTAACTTTAGTTAGTGTGAACTGAAGATGGTATCAAGCTGAAATAATGATGGCCATGTGATTACAAAAACGAAAGTGAGACTGCTGAAATGGAAAAGATTAAACTACATATGCAGAAGGAAGCAATTAAGAGTACATATAGCTTCAACCAGAGAAAAACAGGGACTCCAGTTTGAGTTCTGGCTCCTCAAGAAGTCCAGCTGTTCTGTGAATGACCTCTGCACCTTTCCAGTAGATTCTACTCTTTGCTTAAGTAGAGTAATTCTTGCTGTTAAAGTTCTTGGACAAACCCAGAGGTTTGTGATCAAAATTCATCTTTTTCTGGGCCTCCCTAGTGGCGCAGTGGGTTAAGTAACGCACTATGAAGCAAACCACAGCCACTGCAACACGAGTTCGATCCCTGCTGCCAGCCAGGAAGGGGACCCACATGGCACGGCAGACCTCTCCTGCCTTGCCCACTGCTCCCCTCAGCAGTGAACTTCCATTGATCTGCCTGTTCTGCTCCCCGCTCTGTCTGTGGTGAATCCTCTCACCCCCCACACCTCTGGCCTGTACCCCAGTGCTTGTATGCATAAAAAAATAAATCTTTAAAAAAATTCATCTTTTTCTGGGTTAAAGTAACCATGTAACTTATACACTAACTAGGACATTTGGGTTCTATTAATAATTACACCAGTACAACAGGAAAAGAACAGGCTGTGTCGCCATTTGTCTTATGTGGTTAAGAGGGGAAACTTGGCATTAATTGCTCCTATTTTCCAGGCAGTGTGAGCTGCTTAGATCTAAGCTCTCTCATCTGATAATCACAACAATCCTATCATGCTTGTCCTCTCTCAGACCAGGGAATGGAGACATTAGACATGACATGCAGGGACCAGTGGAGAGTGAGGATCGGAACCCGTGTCTATCTGACCAGTTTACCTTTTCAGCTCACCAGGCTCTCTTCCTCTATCTATTCTGGTCTTTAGTTCTCCCACCGGTATTTCAGGGTGTTGGAGAGCAGTGATGAGTGAAGACTGACACACTCCATCACACTAATCTCTCTGAAAACCCACGCCCACCCCATTGACACAGGACAGCGTCTAGCCTCGTTCTTGTTTGAACGCCTTTCAGCTAAAAAAAAGCACAATGCAACAAAATCTCCACTAGCAAAGAAGGAAATTGAAGCAATTTTGACACAATTTAGGAGATGACCCATTTTCACCTGAGTTATCTGAGCAGTGGAGAGTACAAAAGATTAGGGGTCAGAAATTTTTCAGAAAATTGTTTGTTTTCCTGGTCTAATAGATTTAACTCCCATGCTTGCTTTTGTGAGTGTGTATTGTACTCACCCCACAGTGAATATGCAACAATTTCTATGTGAGAGCTGTGTGTAAAGTGAGGTGATGGAAGAGTAGAACCTGATACTCTGATTAAGACTCAGGTGAGAAATTCTCTTCATTAAAATCCTAATGTGACCCCAGTTTTTTTTCTACTGAAATGGCAAATAGAAAGGAAAAATAATTAGTTCCAAATTCTACGTCCCTTTTCTTATCAGGCACTCCTACCCCCCCAGGACTAATCCAGTCACAGCCAAACAATTACCTGATGATTGGGGCTTCTGAGATTTGCTAACCATTGTGGGGTGTGTGCCAGGTTCTTTGAGTCAGAAAAAAAGGGATCAATTACTGCCAACTGCACTCACTAGTTTATCCATGGTAAGCAGTAAACTGCCAGGATCGTAATTACATCTTAATTCAAGGTGACATGACCTAGATAGGGAGCAAGCTGTCCCCCCACGTTGATCTAGCTGAAAGAAGGGCTGCAGCACCAGGCAAAGAGTTAGTTGGGGCTTTTATTCCATTAAAGAGTCCCAGCTGTTTTTCTTGATGGTACTGTTGGAATCACTGGTAAGTCTGGTCTTTGTGTACTTTGCAGCATGTACTTCCAGTGTAATCTCAGGCCTTGCAAGAAGGTGAAAGGGTAATAGGAGAATATGGAAGGAAGTTGTAGAACTGACAGGGGAGCACAATCAGTTGAAGTATTTTTACAATACGTGGTAATATGTGCTCCAAGGTCCAACTGTTGGACCTGTGATTCTAATGACCTGTATACTGGCTGGCATTTCACCAGTTTCTGGAAACCAGAAAAAAAGTCTGACATGAGGGAAGTCTTATAAAATAAAAATGAATTTTTTGCAGCAGATAATTTAATTGAGGGGAATAAACTCTTTAAAGAAGCACAAAATATGATTGGTTTTTGAAGAATTTATGGTTTATATATTGTAGCAATCTTGGTGCCATGTCGCAGCTACCTAGCATTTTCTTGTTTTGGGTTTTTTTATGTACATATTATTGTATCATGGATAGTTAAGAGACCTTGTATTTCTCCTTTGAATGATTTTAAGTCCTTGAGAATTATTCAATGTTTATATTATTCTCCTTCCTTTCCCCCTATCCATCTCTCCTCCCAAAAATTAATTACCCAAATATATACTGTCAATGTGTACATACATACAAAGTGTGTTTTAGTGGTCTACACTTAGAAAATAATTCATTTTATGAATGAACCTAGTTGGTGTTAAATAACCATACGGTATTATACATTCTAGCAGCATAAACATCAAACTAAGAAAAGAGTAACATAAAACAGCAGTTGAATTACAAAGATTAGTGAATGTAAAGCAAATTCACAACTGGGAAGTAAATCCCATCACCTGGTATATAATTATTCCTTATTACTATTTAAGCAACATTTTCACTTTTCTTCTCTACCAACCTATTTTTATTGGTTATTTTTTATAGGTCTCCAAAACTTTTTAGTTTAGAGATGCAATTATGACTTTCATGGAGAATAACCACTAGTTTTTCTGAAAAATTTTGAATTAATTTTCCTGAATATCATTATTTTGATCTGTTTTTCTTCCTGGTGGTCAGAAAGCAAACATTATGGAAATGTTTTTCTTTGTTTCAGTTTTCTACCTCAATATCAACTGTGGCCTTAAAATCGGACAAATATCATAACAATGGAGATGACTTTTTTAAAGAACATTTTATTTACTAATTATAATGACACAGTTTCTATAATGAACTTGTTGCCCTGAAAGGCCTGTGTTTTGTTTGGAAATCCATATGCAGTAATTTTCTAAAAGTGTGGTGCCATTCACTTTTCTAGATTCTTTATATTCACCATTTTCACACACTGATTCAATTTGCACACAGTAACTCAAATTTTAAATTTTGGTCTTAGAAGTGAAATGATTGCTTTATTGGGAGGAAATGGAAAAAGGGATAATTCAAGCAAAATATGCTTATAAATATTTTGAATATTTATGTTAGGAATTGAAGACAGGCTCAAGTTGAGGTTGAGTACTGGTTGCAATAGGAGAACAACAGTCCTCTAGGTTTTATTACAACATTACAGTCAGTCAGCTATGCCTATTTATAGCTAGTCTTTTTCAGCCATAAACAGCTGGCCTGCAACTCACTTTTGCACTGGGATTTTTAGCTGCACAGGCCTACTTATCTTCAATGCCTCTTCAAAGAATCATGATTTACCAAGTACTTTACAAGTCATTTAAAAAACAAAGGTTTTCAAATAAGTTGACTGACATTTCTGTCCTATTTGATTCTGGATGTTAGATGTGCCTCTTTTAAAGCTAAGGACTGCAGCCAGTTCTCCAAGCTCTGTCCCTCTCTGCAGCTGTGGTTTGCCAGAGTCCCAGAAGGCCCCATGTCCTCAGCAGCGGCTTGACAGTACCACACTGAGCCTCATACACAGGCCTGAATTCAGTCTTCTTCCTTCCACTCAGACACATTGTCTGGTGTGGGACTCGCATGCTGGGAACCAGTCATGTCATCAGTGTCCCAGTCACTTGTTGAAATACTGTTCCATAAAACCACCTTTATAGCACAGGTCCAATCCCAGCCTTGTACTATTTATGTATATGCTTAACTTCTCTTGGCTAGGAAGTTGTTAAGAAAAAGCAGAACCAGTAGCTACATGCTCCAGGTTCCAAGTTTTCTAAGAACAAGTGGTTGATACACAACACCTTTTCTGTCTCATTGGTTTCTATTATTAATATTTTTAATGCAAACATTTTTCCAAGTCAAAGGATTTTCAACCAGAATAGGATTATCTTTGTGAGAAATCAGATAAAACCAAATGTTTAAATTTCAGTAAGGAAAGGCTACTTGAATTCTAAGTCAATAAAAATCCAGCTGCTTCTCACAAGCTTGGTTTGGAGCCTGGGTGTGGGAAGCCAGAGTATGAGTCAGGCTCAGGGACAGGTGAAGGGCTTACTCTAGAGTCTGGGGCTAACAAGGCTGGTCTAATCAAGGACAAATACCAAGGAAAAAAGGCTCAAGTTCTGGACTTTACATGATCAAATTAGCACATCAAAGAAGAAATTATATAACTGTCAATAACTGGCTCCCTAGACTCTGAGCAGGAAGGTCATGCATGTAGAATCAAGACCTTTGAGAGCTGGAGCGTGCTCCCTAATATTACAGCTTAGGAGACTGAAGTCCTCAAGGACAGGTGCTTCTCAACTTATGGGTGGGGGGGGGGGGGGGGAAGGAAGNTAATATTACAGCTTAGGAGACTGAAGTCCTCAAGGACAGGTGCTTCTCAACTTATGGGTGGGGGGGGGGGTGGGGAAGGAAGGGGAAAAAAGGAGGCTAGAGGTAGAGTGGGATTTTTGAAATCTCTCTTTATTTCACAAGTTTGACAGCATCTGCCCAGGTTCATTGGTCATTCTGTGCCCAAACAATGATGTATTCCAGTGCGCAAATATTATTGTACACTATGAGAAACTAGGCATTTAATCTGGGCCTTCACAGTGCACAGTAGCATGCCACATGCAGGGAACAAAATACACAGCTTCCCTGAAGACATTAGAAAAAAACAGATTAGTCCTGAAGCTATTCAAACAGCTATTCAGAATAGCCAGTTCAGATCACCATGAGGCCTTGACCATTATGGCTCAGTAGAAAAAAATTCATTTAAAAAGTAAAACAAAGGTATTTCAAGCCTGATATTTCAAAATAAGCTCTTGCTGGGCAATATTTACTTGGTTCAAAAAAACAATCCACAGTAAAATCATAAAGTCATAAAGAAGACTCAAAACAGATAAAACAAGCCAGCACTGTTTTATTAAGGATTTCTAAAACAGCAGATCTGAGAGTGGTAAAAGGATAGCAGAATCTTTGTTATCTGTTTTAGCCTACTTCCCTGGGGCCATCCCACACAGGCAAGGAAATGCCTACTGCCTGGTGAGGATTATTTTGAAATATAATTTGGGTTTGGAGACCAATCAGGTGTTGGAAATTCTTTCTTTAACCAGAGCTTCTGCAGGAATGAGCAGAAGGGTGTAAGGTTATCACCCCAACACTGGACTCTGCCCTAACTGCTAGGGTGCAGAGTGACTCTAAAGAAGTCAGAGAAGAGGAATTTAACCTGTTACTCAGCTATTTTGAAAAGAACTATTTGTTTATTTAAACTAAGTGATTTTCTTACAAAAATCACCAAGTTGTATATTTCTCATTCTAATGATTCATCTGCACTGTGTTCTAAACACACCAGGGTCAATATGCAGCAAAGAAGATGAGGGGGGCAGTGCTGGAGGGGAATAGTTAATAATACTCTACATGCTTATCCCCTCAGTATAAAAGGTCAACCTCTTCTGTGACCTCTATGTTGTAGTGTTTTGCCCCATGGCCCTTGTGGAATAATGGCCCATTAAACTCTAAATCCTAATCCCTACAATCTGTGAATACATTACCTGGCAAAAGAGACTTGGCAGATGTAATAAAGTTAATATTTTAATGAAGAGGTTATCCTGTATTATCCAGGTGTGTCATTATAAAGGGTCGAAGGCATAGGAGACAGGTGAGTCAGGTAAAGAGACTTGGCAATGGGAACAGAGGTCAGAGTGATGTGACTATTGGCTTAGAAGATAGATGAGGGTCACAAGTGAAGGAATGTAGAGTTTCTGTAAGCTAGAAAAATATTGAACTGTATTCTTCCCAGAAATTTTTAGGAGAATGTGGCCATGTCAAAACCACATTTTAGAATATGTGCCACCCTGATTTGGACAGCATGCATCTCACCCCATCCATCACCCTACTTGTGATGCTCATTATGGCATAAATATTTACAAAAAATATAAACACTCTGGAAATGGAAAAAAAAAAACATTTTTAGCCCCCAAAGATACATTTTCTTTAGTCCCCAAGGGTACATTTTCTGACTTCATAACTATGAGATTAAGTATGTACTGGCCTAATAACTAAATTTGTGGTAATTTATTACAATAGTCCTAGAAAATAAATGCAGTGTCTTACCACATATCTGTGAATGGAAGGAGACAGTCATGATTCTTAGGAGCTCTGAAGATTTCAGACCTAAAGGTCCTAGAGAACTGGGTACTGATCACCGAGGCTTCTTCACTCAGATCCCAGGGTTTGGCCATTTCCTCCTAAGCTGCAGTGACTTGGACTCTGACACACTTCTGCCTCTGGATCTATGGCTCTCGGGAGTCCCACAGACGAGTTCACACTCATTTCTTCACACTTTCCTTTCATCCCCAGTGCATCAGTGACAAGCACAATTTCTTGTCTGTCAGAGAGGACATGAGACATTTTCTTGGTGCTAAAGTGTGGGTTTTAGGTCAATTTTGGTTATGTCTGCCATGGTGTCATTCTGAACTTGGGGACAGACTACATCACTGACATGAATTTTCACTGTATCTTGGTAAATTGCTCTTCAGATGGACTATAAGAGAATAGTTCTCAAGTCCCTTTGATGAAGTTATCTTTCAAAGGAAAATAAAGAACAATCAAGGTTTTCTGGACTCTTATTAAAGGTAGCCCTGTCTAAAGTTCATAGTCTTTTGGGACATTTGTGCATATCCATGTCAAGAGGAGGAAAGTTGACTGGTCAAAATTCACCTTCAACTTTCCAGCTTGTCGTAGACTGCTCTTGAGTGAGGAGAACCCAGACTTGAGTGTCCTCATTTGACACTGTCAGTCAATTGTCAGAGCCCAAGTCTTTGTTCTCACTTCCCAGAGCTGTGGCTGCTAAAGAATGCATTGATACTTTTGAAGTTTTCTGGGTGATACTATTATACAGCCAAAGTTATAAACTATCATTTTAAGTACTTTCTATGCTAAGAGTTTTACAATAAATATGGGTTTTAGTCTTTGAAAACATCACTGTGAGTATCATCTGTTATCACCCAGTTTACTGAAGAAGAAAATAAAGAATGAAAAGGTTGCACAGTTTGCCTAAGTGTTTGCCTAAAGCCATACAATGAGCAAGGGACAAAGCTTAGATTCAGAACCTGAAACATAAAGAAAGACTTCCCTACTGCCTCCTTCAGAGTTGTGTCCTAAGTGCGGGTCTTATTTCACAAGAGCTTGTTGAATGAGTAAATGAAGAAATAAGTGAATAGCGTCTACTTTTGAAATCAGTTTTCAATTAAGATATTGATGGTGGGTGTAAGTTGTCTTTTTAATTTACAAAACGATTTCATGCTCTTTTTATAATTTGTGTTTTTTTATCCTCTAGATTTCACTTATTTTTTAAAAGTCTAGAATTAAAAAGCAAAATACTAAGAAAAATAAGTACATTTTTACCTGAAAAATCCATGGAAAATTATAATTTTAACTGCTTCTATATTTTAGATTTTTTAGTGATAAATTGTTCCAAATTTATGGCTTTATTTTAAAAGTGATATATTCCTAAAATGAAGAAAATCATTTTAGTAAGCCTAGACCTAAATTAATCTGAATTGTTTAAAATACACAAATTAGACTTAATTTGGAAATAATTTGCCTAAAAACGACTCTTCTAATGCAGCATAAACAAGTATGTCATTGTCAGAATATTTTAAAAAGCAACCATGTCACCTGCCTGATCATTCAACCATAGAAGGAAAAGAGTTTGCTGCTCATTCTGTGGAAACTGGGAATTTCCTTTTAAACTGTGGAAGTAAGGAAGTTAGCCGTAGAATAATTCTTTTCAATTTATACTGCTTTGTTACATGATAGTATTTTTTTTCCTGTAAAAATATAAGAAGCTCAGGAGATGAAAAAACTGGCTTTGCTGCAAACTGCTTGTGCACTAGAACAGGAATGGAAATTGCAGGAAAAGCAGAACAGTAATTGCAAATTGCCTTTTATAGTGTGGTTGAAGGCACTTTCCTGTTCAATAGTTTTAATAAAGAACTCCCTACCCACCCCCTACCCTGTAACCCCCTTGATCATTGTGAGCATAATTCGAACATTATACACATTGTTCCCTTCAGTTTATTTCTTCATGGTTTCAAATTATATCTAGTACCCTGCCAAGACTTAGATCAGTCTACCATAGTTAAAAATTAGACTCCAAAGCACCTAGAAATTCATGTTTTTCTTGTTTCATAAACAAAATTCTATTTACATGCAACCTATCATTATTTTAATTTTTAAATCCAGCAAATCATTAGTAAAGTTAGAGACCACTCAGGAGAGTAAGTCCAAATTAACTTTGTGGTATTTTCTCCCACATCTCAGTTAAAGAACCATAGACATTTCTTCCCAGTCTGTAGGATGTAGGTCTCTGAGGCGCCAGGATGTTAATGCAAGGAATTCTCAGTTTCCTGGCTGGCTGTTCACTGAATAGCTAAAATGTGACATACATAAATGCACTACCATCTTCCAAATGTAGATAGATGTTAATGGGATTCATATAATTCCAATTCATTTAAAATTCCTAGTTAAATTCACTATAGCTGTTTTTTCATAATATAGCTATTCAGTCAGTGGACACTCACTTTTGGAGAAGGGCACTATGCAATATTTCTTGAAATTAAAGAGAGCCTTATGATTAAAACTTAGGGCAGATACATAATGAGACAAAATGGCCACACTAATAGTTACTTCTGATAGAAGTATAAAAAGACAGCAGTAAGTGCTGCTGACAAATTGTCAGAAGACCTAGGTGTTTTGCTTATAGAGATAACCCTAGGCAAGTGACTCCAGATATATCAAGTCTTAAATGTATATCCAGAGATTTTGAAAATACATTTTAAGCTCTCATATTTGCAGGGCAGATGGCTGGTGTGCCTTTATAAAAGGAATGTGCACAGGCCCAGTAACCCATTGCAAAAGCATGTACTTTCCACTGGACAGCTCTGATCAGATCTCTGTGTTCATTGTAAGCACAGCCCTTTCAGGCATTCCCAACTGGTATCTCACTATATGTCTAGAGGCATTGCCAGAAAATAAGAGGGGTTTTGAAAGTGGAATATACGTGAATCAGCACATTGTTGATTCCTAACAGACTCAGCCAACTGCCAACTCCCAATACTGGCTAGAACCCAGGCTAGGGAAGAGTGGGGGTAGGGGAGAGTCCAGCTATTTCTTTGTCTTATACCAAACTCTTTCCCAGGGATCACTGCTACCACTTACTTAAACTATATCAAGAGTCAACACTGTTCTATCCTTTGCCATTGTTTTTTTTCATTTACATTTTGCAACAGCATTTAGGAGAGAGCAAATGAAGACACTAAGATTCTAAAAAGTTACATGGTTATCACCTCGCCCAGATCAGGACTGGAGAACTCAGACTAGAATTAGGATTTAATCTCAAATCCAATATTATATATACAAATATACACACACATGGATACTGGTGGCAAGGCCAAACTCTGGCCAGAAATGTGAACTGGGCAAAGTCTCTCTTCTTAGTTTCCTGCTATTTACTCAATAAATGCCCTAAGGCACCAGACACCACTTCTATAGGCTGGTATCTCTTTTAACTTGGTGGTTCAAAGTGAAGTCTTATAGTCACATGGTCAAATTCAGGTTTTATTCTTTTACTTCGTATCAACATTGCCTGTGTAATTTACTTAACCTATCAAAAACTTGTCCCATTAGTTTCTTATGATGAAAATACACCGTGACATAAATCCAAAGAATTTTCATTGAAAAACATGCCCTTTGCCAACAATCTGGGTATAGACATTAACAACATAGACTTCTGTCCACATTTTATGTATGTATCTACCTACATATATACATGTATTTTTATTGAGCTAACATTGCATTTTAACTATGTAACTTTTAATTATGTATCATAAATCAACATCTGTCTATACTAAATTAAGTTCACTACTGAAAATCCAAGTCTGCCCTTCCCCATATAATTGACTGATTTTAACCAGTTTATCACCCACCCACTTTCCTCTGGTAACCACTAATTGGTCATATAGTCAAAGTTTATTTCTGTTTTACTCAGTTCATCTGTTTAGTTTCTCTATATACTACATATAAGTGAAATTATATGGTGTTTGTCTGATTCTTTTCACTAAGTATAATACCTTATAGGTTCATCCATATCACTGCAAATGGCAGGATTTTTAAATAGTGGAGTAGCATTCCTTTGTGTGTATAACTTCTTTACCCAGTCTTTTGTTGATGGGCACTTGGTTATTTTCAGCTATTGTGAATAATGCTGCAATGAACTTGAGGATGCAGATTTATTTGAATTAGTGTTTTTATATTTTTGGGTAAATACCCAGTAGTAGGATAACTACATAATATGGAATTTCAATTTTTAATTTTTTGTAGAACCTTCGTACAGCTCTCCATAATGGCTGCACCAATTTACATTGGTACAAACATTGTACAGTGATACCTTTTTCCATATTTTCTCCAACATTTGTTGCTTCTTATCTTTTGGATAATAGCTGTTTTCTCATGTGTGAAGTGCTGTCACCTTGTTGTTTTTAATTATATTTACCTATAATAAGAAATAAGAACATCTTTTCATGTGCCTGTATGTCATCTGTATGTTTTCTTCAGAGAAGTGTCTATTTAAATCCATTGCCCAATTGTAAATCAGGTTGTTTGGGATTTTTTTGTTTTTTTGTTGTTGAGTTTTATGAGTTCTTTACATATTTTTTATATTAACTACTTATGGGACATGTACAAATATCTTCTTCTATTCTGTATGTTTTTCATTTGATTCAAGTTTCTTTTGCTATGCACCTGTTAGTTTGATATAATTCCTTTTGTTTATTTTTCCTTTTGTTTTCTTTGTCATTGTAATTGAGTTTCTACACACAAATCCAAGGCTGATGTCAAGGAATGTATTACTGATGTTTTCTTCTATGTATTTTATGGTTTTAGGTCATAAATGAAAGTCTCTAATCCATTTTGACTTAGTTTTTGTGTATGATGTTAGATAATAGTCTAGTTTCATTTTTTTTTATATATGGCTGATGAGTTCTCCCAATATATTTATTAAGGAGGCTTTCCTTGTGGAGTCCACAAATTAGTTCAGGAGTGTGTCATTGTGATTTATAATAAATGTAGATTTGGTCTTTGTTACATTTCTGGCACAGAATTCCTAAAACCCTTGGAATTTCCTAAGAGGTGAGAGCCATGGGGTATCTTTTCTTCTGCTAGTGAGGGGACTTTGAAAAACATTGGTAGGATGGTTGTTGATTGCCTGGGGAGCCAACCTTATGGTTAGAAGGATGGGGCTTTCAGTTCCACCCCTCCACCCCAACTTTACTGCCACAGATAGGAGAAGGTACAGAATTAAGTTTAGTTATAAATGACCAGTGACCTAATCATTCCCTTGTGATAAATTCTCCATATAACGTCAAAGGACTGGTTTCAGAGTGCTTCTGGGTTTGTGAAAACTTGCAATGCTGAGGGAATAGCATCCCCTCTCCAAGTATTTTGTCCTCTGGATCTCTCCCACCTAGGCTGGCTTGTATGTACCCTTTATTTTGTCCTTGCACAGTAACTAGTAGATGTGTTTCCTTGAGGTCTCTGAGTCAAACTGGCAAATAATCAAATCCAAGGAGCAGGAGGTTATGGGAACCTCCCATTGTGACCACACAGAAGTTGGGTAACTTGGTACCAACTACTTGCAATTGGCATATCAAGTGGAGGACAGCTTTGGGGGACTAAACCCTTAATCTGTGGAATCTGAGACTCTCTCTAGATAGTGTCAGAAAAGAGTTAAATTATAGGACACTTAGCTGCTGTAACAGAGACTAGCTTGATGGGAGAAAACTGTCACAAATTTACTTTTCAAAAGTGTGAGAAATAAAATGTTTTGTGTAAAAATAAAAGAAAATAGAAAGCATGAGAGAATGTCAAGCAACAAAAAAGAAAATAAATGCGTAATTGAGCAGCAGTACATACTCTGAAGAAACATAATGCATGATTAAGGGAGTGAGAGTGATGGAGGGACAGAACTGCTAATGTACATATGCTTGTAATAGATATTAATATCAACTCCTAACATGGGAGCAGACGTGTAGGTGAACTTAATAAATGTCTGTTTTTATCAATGGGTCTCTTATATTGACCTGGTGTTTGGGCAGTTTCATAAAAATGGAAGGCCCAGGAGGAGTGATTTGAGCATGTGCTATTTCAGCTCCTAAAAGAGGTCCGTAAGGCTGTATATAAAAATGACCCTTTGCTCAGGTGCTGATCTACCCTGCTTGGAGTTGGGCTGAGTTTCTCATCTCAGTAAGGGAATGCTGAGTGAATATGTCAGGAGGAGCTGAAGTTGCTTGCTATTAAACAACATGAAAACCCTACTGTTTTTTTTCCTACTTGCAGATTGTATCTTTCTAGTCTACCTCCCCAACTAGTTTTCCTAAATTTTAATCTCCAGGCACAAATGTTGAATCTCAATTTCTTTCTTTTCAGAGAACATTGGGTTCCTTTTGCAAAGTGGTTCGCAGGATTCTATAAGTTAGGCCTTCATAGGGTCTAACTTCATGAAGTTTCTGTTTAATTTTTCCCTCAGGAAAAGTGCTTATTGCTATCCATTTACATAATGGAAGGGACATCGCTTTACTGACTTTTCCCAGAAAAAGTTTTCATCCCAAGGTGACTTTTTGCCAGTGTCTATATACAGTGTCTATAAAATCTACCCCATAAAACCTCTATTAACATAAAATCTAGTCTTATGAATTCTGATGATATACCCAAGATTTTCTTGGTTCTAATAGCTGGCTTGTTCTATCACGAGTTTGGGAACATAGCAAGATATTAAACCTATGAACTATATCGTCCTCACTAGCGAAACAGACTATATTGCATCATCAATTGTAGAAACTAACTCCAACTTGCTGAGTGCAAAAGAGGCAGTAGTTAGGATTATGCAATAATCAAACAGTGAGAAAGAAAACAAGTCCTAGACAGGGGCAGGACAGGCTCTGACCCCTAGGGTGACTGGATACAGGAGCTGGAATGCATGTAAGAATCTCCCTGACATCTCTGATCCTCACAGAGTGTTGGATTTATATTTTCAGATCTCTTTACAAGGTACATACATGACCTGTTGACATTTGAAGGTAACATTTTATGGAACTTAATCATGGAGGTAACAAAGGCTCTTTCCTGTTAATTCCAGTAGAAAAATTGTAGGGGAGCATACTGAGGATCTTAGCTTGGTTTTCGTGTGTGTATTCCTGGATGAGTGAGAGTGTAAAGTTAATGGTTCCTGTGATTAGTTCATCTGTAGTCACATGACCTCTCTGGGGTCCTGATTGCAGGAAACCATAATGACCTTGAATTGTAGGGTAGAAGTCACAATGGAATAGTTCCCCAAAGGACAGAGAAGGTTATTATCACAGATGGGTTGGGCAAGGGAGGATAGAGACACTATTAAAAAAACCATTATTTTTCACAAATTTCTTATGAGAATTCAGCTATAGGAAGTTCAGTGGAGAAACAGGCTGTGTCAGGATTAGGCTCTAAACTCAGGCTATAGTCTCCTCAGGTATGTTTGCTTTTAAAATGATGGGTGAATCCTTGGAATTATTAAGTAAATAACATTTTTAAAAAGTAATATACACATGCATATATATATAATTTAAAAGAAAAATATGTATGCCTCTTCCCATTTTCTCCCTTTTCGCTCCCTGATCTGATATCTTTGAATATAGGCAAAGTACACAATAGCATATTACTGTTCGAGAAAACACCAAGCATGGTGTCTAAAATTTACCAAGTACATCCTAAAGTCAGTTGAATCAGAACCTGAATCTCTCTCTCTCTTCTAAAGGACAACTTTTACTTACTCAGCTATTTTTTCTGTTCCTTTCAGCTTTCTCTGGGATGGTGAAGTTGTTTCAAAGATAATCGAGAAACTCTCAAAATTCTGAGTGTCAGAAAATATAGAAGGGTTTTTTAACATGTTTCTACTCACGATTTGGCAGCTCCCCAAACCCACTCTGAATCTGTTCTTATTTCCCTGAAATTGAAGCGTTTCTCAAGCTAAATTTCCAGTTATTACTAGTGGCATCTCCCTCATTTTGTGCACATATATATTACCCACTTGAATGAAAATAAAGGCACACCCAACATTCCATTCTATGGGAGGGGAAGCACTCAAATATATTGAGTGGAAAACGTGCATTTCCTCTTTGTATTGAATTAACTTTCAAATAGCTTCAGAACAGGATGTGATATAACCATTGCTTGCCTAAAAATGCCCCTTTGAGCATATCATCTACTTCTAATTCTTTTATTTAGTCTGGAGTCTTTAAAGAGAAGTTTAAACTGCTATGTACAGGAAAATAGTATACATTTAATACAAAAAAGGAATCTTATTACTAACAATTAGACTGCTAATTTTACTAAAAAATGTGGGACCCAATTTGTCCATGAGAGAGCCTTATTAGCTGTGCTTTTTCCTGAGGCATTTAGTTATCATATCTGCAGGTGCTTTTACATATTTGGGTTGTCAGGAGATGTTTTCAGGAGTGCTTAGGGACTTAATGAAATAAACTGACTTTTTTTTTTAATCATTTCATGGGAGGTGAGAATTCATTTGCTGAATAATGAATATGGCATATTCCAGTTAATTACTTTCCCAGACTCTTCTGTCTCATGCCTGAATCAAGGCTTTTCAGAAGTGTAATTAAACCATCCAGGGTATATGGCAAGGGAAAAATAGGATTGAGATATATTTAACTCCTCAAATTATCAAAATGAATATTGGTACTTCAAAAATACATTTTAGAAAGAGTGCTAGGACCTGATATACTGGATTTAGCATCTGGTTCACATAGACCATGGCAAGATAGTATTAGTATGATGGTAAGAACAGGAGCTGGGTAACTGTGGGTTAAGAATGAACAGGAAATGAGGGAGAGGATATTCTAAATGTGACTCACCCTTTCAAGTAATTTGACCTTTTAAAGGAAGGTGTTATGCAGTCTGTAATTTACTTGAAAATATTTAGGCAACACTTAGTTCATTTTAATCGAGATCCTAAGGCAAGTAGTTGTTCTAATTGGAAGTACAACAGTGGTTATTGGAGGCACTTAATCAAAATGCCAAACTTCAGATGCAGCTACAGGTATCTTAGCTGTCTTTTATCTCTAACACTGAGGGATGTTAGTGTAATGAATGACAGGGATATGTTTTCATTTGTGAAATTCCAGGTATTAGAACTGTGTGGATTTGTCAGAGACATTCTCACCTTGGCATGAACAAGATAGAAGAATATGGTAGAGTTCCCTAGGTTTGATTTTTATGAAGCCACATGTCCAGAATAGTGAATGGATGAGGTCTGAGAGGGAGGAGGAAACTGGAAGGAATGGGATCCAGAATGGAAGTAATGGGACAAAAACCTAGACAAGGGAGGATGACTGATGAACATATTAATAAATTGTGCAGTTTCCTTTAAGTCTTCCCAAGTGTTATTAATTAGAGACTCCCAGAATCTGTGGTTGACCCTACCACCTTCTTCTTAACTTCTCTCCCCATCTCTGGGAAAGTGCCTGTTTTCAATATATTTAATCTCTTTTTCCTCCTTTAAACTGGTACAGCTTTTTTCTCTACAGCAGATTTACAGAGACTCTTAAAACTCTATTAATGGTCTTTAACTTTCCATGAATGATTTAAACTTATTATCTACAGTAGAGTTTAGAAATTATCCCTGTCTAGAGTTGTTGTTGATTAATATGAATGACCATGTCTATTATACTTTTTTTTAATTGGCATACAAATGCTTTCAGTGTTTGTTTGGTAAATGTGAGTCTTCGCATAAGGAGATTTTTCCTTCTTAATATGATAATATAAATTTAAAGAAAGAGGATGACAACCAAAAAAAGAGGTTATTATATTAAGTAGCTGTAATGCTAAAATAGAGATATTAGTAAGGTCAACAAACTAAGAAACATTGTGATAAAATTTAACAGTATGCAATGGCATTTTACTGGGAAGTTGAAGCAAAAATGTGCTTATTTCTTATGTGCACTTTAACTATCAACTGACGTTTTCTAAATACTCTCCAGTCAAAGATAGCTGAAACATCTATGCCCTGGAATATGAACAAATGTTTTAACTTTTCCTCATATCTATAAATGTTTGAAGATATTCTAAAGATTGAAGATATTCTAAAGTATTTGCTGCATGAAGCAGTACTGCTGATGAAAATTACTACTTGATGTCTAAGCAGCAAAATGAAATTATAACGCACTAAGTAAACTACATGAAAAACCGTTATTTTTTTTTTTACACTAGGAGATTAAATTCATATCTTTTCGAGAAAAAGGGCAGTCAAGAAATGGATTTCCCTACAATCCAACAACAATTGTAGTTACTACTTTTCCCTGTTAAAATAACACTAACGGTATCAAAAACAAAACAGGATTTTGGAAATAGAAGAGGAAGTATGGAAGAGAAGAAAGGCGGTCAGTAAAATGAGCTCCCTGAACCCTCATACTGGGGTGCATGCAGTGCTGTCAATGTTGAAAAGAAAGGTGGAAAAGAAAAGGAAAGAAAAGGCAGAGGCAGAGGCAGTGACTAAAATGCCAAGAGCTCTTAGTTTAGGGAACCATAGAGCAAAAGGACCTGGAGAACCCTCACTTGGAGTTAGAGTGTGAAGCTACATACCTTGCACCACTCCATATGATGCTGAAGTCATAGGCATTGGTTTAAAAACAAAAAAGATTCTTAAGCTTGGAAAACAAAGTTGAATAAATTACATTATATTCCCCTTGGAAAGAGGAATATACTAGACAAACCACCACCTTTAGGATCTGGATATAATTTACAAAATGAGAGCTTTCAAATCTGCCCTCATTTAGTTCAGTTCAGCACTAAATATTAATCCCAAAGGCATATTTTGGGAAGTATATATAACCAGATCACAGAAATTAAGAGGCCTAACATTTGCTGCAGTTGCATACATAACTGTTAGCTGCTGCTGTATTGATCCTATGCTTATACTTATCAGAGAGAAGAGCATCTGGCTTTGAAAATACATTGGTTTAGGGGTTACACATGGCAGAGAGCTCATGGCATGACACGGATTCCCCCGGCCCACCATTAAATCTGCAATGGAATGAGCACAAAAGTTACAAGTTGGCCTTTAGAATTTATAGAGTTATAAAAATTTAACACAGTAATTGTATATCTGTTAAACCTAATAATAAAAAAGATGGCTTCTAGTTTTTTATATATTCATTTCCATTTTCACAGCAATTTAATTATATTTCACAGAAATGTTTCTTTGTAAATTTGGGAAAAAAATAACTGGTTCTCTGTTATAGATTATTTGAGAAGTTTTGGCATAAACTGAGTCATAGTTATTTTAAGAAATTGATATTAGAGTCCAAGGGCATAGTTCTGTTAATGAGATATTTTGAATTAAAAAGAGACTTGGTGGCATCTGAGAGTGTTTAAGCTCCTCACCGTAGAATGCTTGAGCCGCTCATGTCGAGGAGGAGTCTATAAAAGTTTTGTGAGCTATTAACTAACTAATCTTAAATTCTAGAATCAAAACCTGTGTGCACTCTCATCTGTGTGGTGGACTTCTATCAAACTCCCTTTAATTCCTTCTGTCTTCTGATTCTGATTTTATAAAATCATACCGAGTGCCTGTTTCAGAAAACAGCACGTGGGTTTTATTTTTTCGGAAACTATTCAGTGTTCCAGTCCCTGTAATAAAAAGCCTTACATTTCAAGATTCCCTTATAGTTTGCTCAGAAAAACACATATTTTTAAAAGTTGTTCTTCTCCAATAATGTAGATAAAGTTAATATTAGCTGGTATTTCTGAGGAAAGTCCAATGCAAATCAGTGTGTGTGAGGAACCTAGACAGAGAGATTTTTATTTTTTTTTCTTAAAGTCTGGTTTTTAATTTCATTAATCTCCTAAGTGGATTGTCTATAGGTTGGTAATTAAGAGTTACTATACATAAAGCCCTCTCTCTTAACTGACTAAAACAAAATGAAGGCTTCAGTGAAGTCGAGCTCCAGTGAGGGGGCCACAAAGCCTCAATGGGGCCTTTTAATAAGAACATAGAGTAGTGATTAGTGGTATAAGGATAACTAGCAAACCTCAATATATAGCTCTACCTCAATATTTTCTCAACTCTCAATAAATGAAGCCATAAATGGGTGGCAAAGGCTTTTCTAAGCAAACAGCATACCGAAACCTTATAGAAAAAGTATGATAGCTTTGACTTTAATAAAACCAATCGTCAAAATTTCCACTGTCATGTATAATTGAAAGAAAGCAAAAAAAAGCTTTTTAAAGTCATCATCAAAGCATTTTAAAGTCTATCTGGAAAACAGTACTATAAATAAAGTCTAAAGACAAATAACAGGCAGAATGAGAATATTTGTGACATGTATGACAGATATTAATTACAAACACTTGGCAGCACTTATTATGTACCAGTGCTGTTCAAGACAGGTTGCATTCCTAATTTATCCTAACAAGGATTAAGAGTGCCTAATGAGGTATAGGCAATATTATTACCTCACTTTACAGATAAGGAAATGGAAACATAGAGAGGTCAAAACAGTAAATACATGGACAAGGTGGAATTCAAATCCAGGCCATGTGGTTCTGGGGTTTGTGCTCATAGTGGCTATGCTGGAGTATCTCCTCAAGTCAGGACTGACTCAAAAGTTATTCAGTTGCATGTAAAGTAAAGCATGAGAAATGGAAGGGAAGGAAGAGAACAAAAAATGAGGAAAATAGAATGAGAGAAGGGTGTTCACACTTTTTTTAAGAAGCAAGCATAACATAGTTTTGTGGAAGTGAATGAAAAGATGATCAACAAAAGATAAGTAGCAATTTTTTTAGTGATTTTTTTTTACATTCCCTCACTCATATTTTCTCTATTGTTTCAATAGTTTAGCTTGCTTTTTTTTTTTTTTAGAAGAGCATAAAACTGTAAATACTGTAGGCAGTGCTAGTAATGGTGTCAATGACATAGAGGTAAAAGCATAAATTGGAAAACTTCTCAGTCAGTTATTATTATTTAATGAAAAACTTTAGAATTTATGTCATTTGACCCAGAAAATCTACCAGATTTTGTAGTGCCACTTTAAAGTTGATCTTTATTCATTGACACATGAATTTTATTTTTCACTCCTTTATAACAGTGCTAGAGTGCAATGGGAACTCACTCAAGCATCCAAAATGACCAAATTTAAACAACTGCAAACAATACCAGCTTTTCCCTTTCCTCTCTATCAATCCATTCTTTTAGCACACAATTGAAGTATACATGCTCTCCCCCCTCGAAGTTACATCACATAATTGAATTCTAGTGATGGCTCACATTTCTGAAACAAGCCTTTAAGAAACCAGGTGTACATCTTCATATTCATTTATCTCCCATTGACTGGAGGTAGTTAGTGAGGATGAGGCCCTTGTGGAAACAAGACAAAATGAGCCTAGACCTTGAGTCACTATGTGGAGAACCAATAACCAGGAATACATGTCCTGGACTGTTAAATAAACAAGAAATGAACTTCTACTTTGTTTGCCCTACTAGAGATATCTGAATGTATTTATCTCTACAACTTGATTTACAGCTCAGATACATTATTTAAAACTGCCACTGAACTGATTTGGCCACATTTTTTTAATTTTGTGGAATTTTGTAAGTGTGGGATTCTCCGGTATTCATACTGTTAATAATAATCAAGTTCTTCTCTATAGACTAGTTCTTGTTCAGCCACCTGGTGACTATGCTGAATCTGCAACAATCTTGTTTGTACTCCATCATCCTTTTTATATCGAATATTCCTGTTTTCTGTTGTTTTTGGTGGATTCAGATGAGTTTTCAGGACTTAATCTACAATGCTTCTCTGCTTCTCATTTTCTCTGTTTTGAAATTCTGTCTTCTGAATCCTGTAATCCATAGCTTCCTCAATCAGCATATTCTTCCACGTTGTGATGTGATTCTGTCCTCTTGGCCTGTCCTTTTTGTCCACAGCAGTCCCCTTGGAGGTGCTCTGGATGTTGATGTGCATTGCTACTTCACTCTAAGGACTACCATGTTGTACAGGGGGATGCCAAGCAGTTCTCTCATTGTTCTGTCTCACATTGTGCACCTGAATGCTGACAGCCAGCAGTAGCTCTCTAAAGTCATGAAGGTCCGTATCTGCTGGTGGAAATGGTGGAATTACACATAGAACAGCTAAACTTCCACTGACTGTAACAATACCCCAAGAAATATGTGAGATCTCCAAGCAGGGAATCTTGAATATATGCAGATTTCATCAGAACTGTAGTATCAACCTCACTGGTGGAGATGTGTTTAGTTCCTGCCTATTAAAAAAGTCTCCAGGGGTTCTAATACTGTATTGTCCCATAATAATGAAAATAGTAAAATGATGCCAAAGACAAATGTTTAACAACATCAGAAAATATGATAGATATCTTAGTGATATGCTAGAAATCTTAGTGAAAAGCAGATTATAAAAATATATACAGGTATCACATGATCCAATATAGGTATAGTATGATCCAATATTTGAAAATAAAATATATATTAATGTGTTGACCAAAGAAATATTGAACCCCTCCTATGTGTACACCAGGCATTGAAGATATTGGTATTCATGTTTATGTTTTGCTTGATTTCAATTTTCTTATCTAAGTTATTTACAATGAATAGGTATTAATTTTCTAACAAATGTCACTATTAAATGAAATTTTCATAATTGTAAGAAAAGGCTAACATCATAACAATAAGGTTGCATAAAATAAACTGACAACACATAAGTTATTTTGGCTCTGTGTTCTACAGTGACTCACCAAATATATCCTGAACTGTTTATTTTATTTTTTTCTATTTCACTGTTAAAACGAACAGATGCATTTCATATCACATGGATCTCATGGAAGCATGCCAACCATTTTCTTAGCAACCAAACTCCTGTCTCCTGCACTGTGCATGATTAACTAAAACAGTCTGTTGATGGCTTAAAATAAACCTGCCTTTTTCCATTTAGCATTTTATCAAATGAATGTAATTTCATTTGCTGATGAATTTAGTTCAGCTTCAAGGGAATTTTTCTCTTCTTCATGGGGAGGCTGAAGAATCAGAACTGTCATGCCAAAGAAAGAAAAGCACGCCTAGGGAGAAAAACAGTCTGATGTTTATATGGGTAAAGTAAAACTATATTTGTGGCTTTCACTCCTGCCCCCCTGTTTTTTATAGGGTAGAATGTTGATTTAATTTAAGTTCTATTTCTGCTTTTGTATTATGATGTTTAAGTTGGCTGATTAAAAGCGTTAATTTAAATGACTGCACTGATGATTACCATTGTTATTTTATGTGAGCTCTTGTCTTTTATCTTCAGCACTTGAATATGCCCTAAAATTTAATTAGGCTCATCACACAGGATAGTACATCCTTACTTGGAGTTCAGAAGTAAAGGGACTGGATAGTATATGTATTCTGACAAGGGAAGGGGGAGAGCTGTATTTTATTAGCAATAAAGAGAGTCAATATTATTTCAGAGTAGGTGACTGTAACTTGGAATAGATTGCTATCCTGTTCAGCAAATATAAAATATATCTTTGTGTCTATTTGCACATATAGAATTTTGAATCCATAACTATAGGAATATTTGCTGAGTGGGAAAAATTTAGTTTCTTTAAAGTCTAACAACTTAAAAACAAAGCCATCTATATAGTTGAAATAGTATGTAGCTACAGAATCAATAGAAGGAATAGGATTTGACTGAAAATTATGCAGTCGAAACAGGTTCCCCATTATTTTTCACTTGTGTCCTCATTTGGAAATAGTGAAAACCTGCAATAATGGCAAGTTGCAACACTATTTAAATTTCCACTTTATTTCCCTCAGAGCAAATTATTAAATGTCAACCATCATTAAGCAATCAAAGTTGTGCTGCACAATCTCACATTTTCCACTGAAGAATAAAAACACAACAAATATGTAACATATTCCTGATAAATCCACTCCTTTTGATTCCTGCTCCATTTATTTTTTTGAGAAATAATCCCAGTGTGTTGTCTTTTACATTAGAAATAACCCATATAGTATTGGTAGGCAGTTTTACATGACACATTGTAAATAGCGGCTCTCGTATTTTAATATTCTCTTGTTATTAATCTGAATTCTTCATTGCTGAAATAAGATACTATCTTGCCTAGTCATTTTGGAACATGGTATTATCTCTTTCAGGTTAGTATTTGAAAGAGTACATTTTCAAAACTGTCCAATTTAAGTTCCTTGAGAAAATTGGTCTCAAGTGTATGGCCTCTGGTATTTGAGGTGGATCCCACTGTTGCTGTTACTTGTCTGTTGCAGGAAGATTTGATGGCTAGGCCTTCCCCTGACTCTCCAGTATTGAGGATTCCTGAAACCTCCCTGAGAGCTTCCTCTTGGACCCACTGCTTACAGGGGAAGGTTCATTGGAGCTTTATGAGCACACTCTGATTGGGCTGAGGGAAACTGGAGACAAAATCCAGGACAAACCTCAGGGTCTGCCTTATCAGTGACCATAAACAGCATAAGGAAACTTACAGTGCCGCAACATTTCTTTATATTCACTCCTTTTCTTCATTTTCTCAGATGAATAAAGGTAAGCCTCTTCATACTTAGCTTGTTTGTAGGAGGAAACTTGGTATTTAATTTAGTCATCCCATCACACATATTTTTAAAGATTTATCCATTTATTTATACAAGAACTGGGGTATAGGCCAGAGGTTCATGTGTTGGGGTGGTGGTGAAAGGATTCACCAGAGATAGAGCAGGGAACAGAACAGGCAAATTGAAACACACTGCTGAAGGGAGCAGCGGGCAAGGCAGGAGAGGTTTGCTGTGCCATGTGGGTCACCTCCGTAGCCAGGAATTGAACTCATGCTGCAGTGGCTGTGGTTAGCTTCATAGTGCTATGATTTAACCCACTGCACCACCAGGGAGGCCCCATATTATTTGTTTTTTTTTATGGAGAATTATAGAGGCACTTTTGATGTCAATATACTTGGTATAGTTTTATCTCTTTCTATTGAATAGTCTTTAACTTTGTTCCAAAGGTCTTATGCTTCATAGAAGCTTTTACTTCTTTAGGTAAATTACATTTTAAGTTTAGAACTCAAATGAAAAAAATCAATAATAATCAATAATCACTTATTGGGGGCATGATACTAGTTGCTATGCTAAGTCCTATAGATGAATTAATTCTCATACTCACTGAAAGGTAGAGCCACTAGGTCTTTCTGGTACTCTATAATTAAGAAGACAACATATCACACCCTTGTTAAGAATAGATTATTGTCTTAGTTAATTAGCCAAGGTTAAAGAACCTCTCTTAGGGGGTGACTAATGTGACCTGACTTGACAAGGATTTCCCTAGCCTCTGCTTCCTAAGAAAGTTCACTAGGAAGGTTATGGGCATTAGAAAGTGAAGAGTCAGTATCCAAATGTTGCTAATAACACATTTGTGTTCATATTTCCCACCTTCCAAATGATTGTCTTCACAATCAGGATTTATTTTCTTAATTTCATGCTCTTCATTATAGTAGATTGCAGAACACTACATTTTTGCAGTGAGATGAGTTCTTTGAACATGGGGAATACCGAATCCATCTTTAATTATACAGTGAGATGGAAATACGGTTTAATTTCAATTCAGTGATCAGGACAACTAAAATCTGGTTGCTCAAAGAATTTGGGAATCTAATTTCTAGTATAAAGATGTAGGTCTAAAATATAGAACTTTGGAAGGATGACATTGCAAATTGCCAGAATAATTTCGGAGCGCTTCTTTCCTAATCAGTGGATGGACGAAATCAGTACAACTTTGACTTATGACTCCAAGGACATGGTACCATCCTTTTGCATATTGGGACAATGTTGGGGAAATGCCATATTGTAAGATTTGCTTTGCAAAGCTAGATTAGACTGCTACTGAAGAGCCATACAATTCTGAAAGAGAGCAGGCTATACTTCCTTGGATAAACAATGATATGGCTATCTAAAAAGAAAAGGATAAGGCACAGATTTAGTATATAATAGGGTATTAAATTGAGTACATAATAGAGTACTTCAATTATTAGGAAAAGATTCTTTTCTAATTCGGTGTCTAAAGTACATTGTCTAATTCAGTAGTACCAGCCATATGTTGTTATTTAAATTTAAATACATTAATTAAATGTAATTATTTTTTAAGTTTAAATTTCTCGGTTGTACAAGCCACATTTCAGGTGCCCAATAGCCACATATGGCCAGTGGCAACCACACAGAACAGCACAGTTACAGAATTTTTCTGTCATTACAGAAAGTTCTATTGGACAATGTTGGTCTAGAAGTTAGGGAGGTATTTTTTAAATGAATTTAATTAGACCTTTTTAATCTTATTCTATCAATAAAGTTTTCTCTAAGCCAATTTCTGTTGTAGATTACTAAAAGCAGCCTATTTTATTATGCTCTCCACATAGTGATTCAATTTCTAATTAGAAGTTGATGAAGTTCTTTCATTTACTACAATATCATCTGCACCATATTTTCCAACTGCATTAAGAAGTTAAATTATCTCATATAAGATAACAAAAAATGAGAATTTACTCAGAAGTGTAGAAAAAAATAAGTACATATGAAGGGTGTGTGTGCACACACACCCATGCACAAATGCTTGTTTGTTTTCACAGAAATCCAAAGACGAGGACAATGTGTTCCATTCTGAAGTAAAATGCCAGACTTACTGTGCCTATCATTGTAGCATTGCTAAGAACAGACCATTCAAGTCTATGGATATCTAACACTTCTGTCCCGCATAAGGAAATTATGAAGGGAGAGTTCTTTGAAGGAATCCCTAGGAGTATAGAACTAACAGTGGCTCTCAAATCTTCTGTTGGAAAGTGGCACAATGCTCACATTTCATTGGCCATATGAAGTCACGTGAAATCTGATGTTGATGGAGTCAAGAAGTAGCCTTCTTACAACGAGCAGCAGCAAATAGCCAGAGACAATAATGCAACCCATGACAAGGCCTTTGGCTAGTTAAATATATAGCTTGCATGATCTCTCGCTCTCTCTTTAATGTATCCTGTTCTGAGGTAGCATTTTTATCTCTGACTAGAAAAAGGAATCCCGTTTTTAGAGCATCTAACATTTGGTCCTTCAGCATTATCAGCAATAGGTCATTGTGGCTTCTAGAGTCTCACTAGCTTCAACATAGGCCCAACTGAACTGGTTGCCTACCTAGTATAACCTGAATTTGTAGGATGACTACAACACAGAGAAAACTTGCTCATAGCTCTACCAAGTAGCAGTAACCAAGCAGAGAATCTCACCAAAAGTAAGAAGTCTGCTACTGAGTTATTTATATAGAAGGTAGGTGTTATTTAAGGGCTGTGGAGATGGAGCAAGAGTATCAACCCCTGGAAACATGCAAGATCATCATGGTATTGCACAGGAAGCTGTATTGTGGTCACTTTATACATACAAATACACCCTGAAAATTATCTTTCAGAAGTTTGTAGAACCCACAGCATTCAGAAGTGATATCTATGGGACAGGGGTTTTTATTCCCAGTTTGTAAAATGGCCTAGAAAATACAAAGAAATTGAACAACTTTCCCAGGTCTTGTGATATTTGGGAGCCAGATCTGATATTTGAATTCAAGTCCTCCTAGCTTTAGACATCAATTTAGCGAACTTCCTCCAAATCATGTCAATAAGTAGCATTTCTTAGGTGATATGAGATGGTAGTTGGCATACCCTTTGCCAAAGGTATTTACCCTTAGCTCATTTCTTCTTAAAATCACCTTTGAAATGTGTATACTTTTTCATGATTTTTTGACTCAGGAAATTGAAGCTTTACAGAGGTAGATAACATGTCGTTATACTAAGTGTTGGAGCCAGAATGAAAACTTGTCTAACTCAAGTTGCTATAACCACATCCTGACCTCTCCTAAATCTTTACCACTGCTTCTCTGAGATGTTTAGCTCCTGTACCCGAAACCTGGGTAGCCCTGAAGTTGACACAGCAGTAAATGTAAATTTGAAACATAAAGGTAAATAGGAAGAAAACTAAATTACTTGAGAAATAATGTATGGGATTGGATGATAATGTAGGTTTATGGTGGAAATAAGACTATTTAAATGGAATTAGAAAAGAAAACCACTTAATCATGAAACCAAGTACTCCTGTCTCAGAATTTCCAATTTTGCCTTTCAGATCTAATCTTTGTCTTAAGCAAGCTTATTTTGATTTTAATCCAGTTGGAACAAGCTAATAATTAAAGTGGCATTTATTACATTGGATGTTTTTCATACTGATTAGATCAGAATATCTAGGATAGAGAAGGGCCCTTGGGATCCAGGCACATCCAATATCTTGATCCTACAATAGAAAGAGGCAGTTGGAAAACACCTTGGTATGCTTGGGGGTGCATATAGTTCTTCAAAATCACCTGAGTCACAGCCATTTTTAGGTGGTAATATAAGGCAGAAGTCAGGGACCTGAGTTCCCTTGGATACACTCAATTCTAGGAGCTCTATGTTCATTATGCTTTCATCAGTGAGCATTAAAAGAGACAGAAAAGGAAAAATGACTATCAGAATTAATAGGATGATTGAATCATGTAATAATTGTGCATACATTAAACTCATCTAGCACTAAAATATGGGGATTTCTTTTTAAATGTTTTAAAGTAGTATTTCATTATAACGTGTAACTTTCAGATATGCATCATTATAAATCAATGATTTTTAAAATATACTACAATTCTATCTTTTCTATCTTTTGCCATAAAATTGATCTCATTTACGTTATTTACCTCTTCTCTGCTTTTCCATCTGCTAATGACTAATGAGGTCTTACAGTCTAAACATTTATTTTTGTTTTATTTTCTTTGGATTCTTTATCACATGAATGAAATGATATGTTTGTCTTTCTCCACCTGACTCATATCACTAAGCAAATAGCCCCTAGATTTATGCCTAATATTGTTAATGCCTGATTTCATTCTTTTAAATAACTGAGTCATACTCCATTGTGTGTATACACCATGTCTTCTTTATTCAATCATCTGTGAATGGGCATTTAGATTTTTTTCCAATTCTTGGTTTTTATAAGTAATGTTGCAAAAAATGTGCGGGTGCATATAGCTCTTCAAATTGGTGTTTTTGTATTTCTTTTGGGTAAATACCCAAGGTGAGATAACTAGATTGTTTGGAATTTCTATTTTCATGCATCTCCATACACTTTGCAAATGGCTACACTAATTTACATTCCCACCAACAGTGTATAAAGGTTCTCTTCTCTCTTCATCCTGTCTAACATTTGTTTCTTATCTTTTGGATGACAGTCATTCTCATAGGTGTGAGTGATACCATGACTTTGATTTGTGTTTCCCTAGTAATAGATGATCAGTATCTTTTCAGGCACCTGTTGGTCATCTTTATGTCTTTGAGGAAGTATCTTGTTTAATATTTAATCTAGTTGTTTGTTTTTTGTTGCATAATTTGTTGCTTTGTATAGTCTGCATATTTTGAACATTAATGTCATGTAAATCTTTTTAAAAATACATGTTGAATATATGATATGCAACTTTCTTTTCCTACTCAGTAGAATGGATTTTAGTTTTGATGCCAATTCCTTTGCTGGAAATTTACATCTTTTTAAAATTTTTATTATTTAAAAAATTTTATATTTTACATCATTCTTTTTATACAATGTATGGTTTCTCAGGTGTAATCTCCATAAGATCCCCAGCACTAATTCATTAATGCACCATAACCATAGTCCTTTGTGCTCATACCTCCCTATTTCAATTCTTCTCCCTCCCCTGCAGGATGTCTCCAATTTATAGTTGCCTGTTAATTTTGTTTTATAATTTATTATAATTATTTTTTTCTTGATCTCCTATTTGTTTCCCCTACCTTCCTCCTCTAAGTGAAACCATCTGATATTTTTCTTTTTCTTCCTGGTTTATTTCAGAGCATAATCGCTTCTAGTTCCATCCATGTTGCTGCGAATGGCATGAGTTTATCTTTTTTTTAATTGCTGAGTAATATTCCATTGTGTATATATGCTACATCTTCTTAATCTAGTCATTTATTTTTGGGTATTTGGGTTGTTTCCATATCTTGCCTATTGTAAAGAGTGTTGCAATAAACATATAACAAATATTGATTAAATTTATCTGGAACAAAATAAAACCTTGTATTGTGCTTTTGCTTGGCATTGGAGCCAAGTCCCAAAGATACTTCTAAAGCTATTGTTAAGGAGTATATCTTCTATATTTTCTTCTTTGTGTTTTATGATTTCAGATATTGCTTGGAGGTCTTGAATAATTTTTTAATTAATTTTTGTATATGGTGTTAGTGGTCTAGTTTCACTCACAAAAATGAATTCTGGGTAGGAATGTAAATGTAGAAGACCTGAAATCGCAGAACTCCTAGGGAAAAAAAACATAGGCAAAAAGGCCTTTGACATTACATGTATAAAAAGATATATTTATGTAATTTTTATATATGATTATATATAAATTTTTCAATATGGGAACAAACAGATATTCAGGTATAAAAAAGCAAAAAACTCTGCCATTTGTGACAAGATATATGGGCTTTGAGGGCATTTGCTAAATGAAATAAGACAAATTTCTTCTGATCTCACTTACATATGGGCTCTGAAAATATTGAAATTATAGAAACAGAGTTAATAGTGGTTGCCAGGGCCTAAGGGGTAGTGGGAATGGAGAGATGTTGGTCAAAGTATACAGAATAGTTTTTAGATTAAAAAATTCTTGAGCTCTAATGTACAACATGGTGACATAATTAACAATATATACCATATATATACACCATATATATTAACATAATTAACAGTATATACCATATATTTGAACATTGTGTGAGAGTAGCACTTTAATGTTTTCACCATAACAAAATGGTAATTGTGTTAACATATATTACTGTGATAAATATTTTGCAATATATATGTTTTACATATGTCAAATCATCATGTTGTACACTTGAAATTGACAGTGAATATTTCACATACATCTAAATACAGCTGGAAAATAAGAGTAAAAGTATTCTGGACTTAATTTTTAGGATAGAGTGAATGTTCACTCTTCTTTATTACTCCAAATTAGAGTAAAGGTTTTTCTCTATCCTTATTACTCTCTGTAGTCCAATCTTAGAACTTACTTGTAAAACTTGATACCTTTGCCTATGATGGGTTTATAGATGAATCAGGTCATTAAGAATTTCTCCTCCTTAATATGCTATTACTTCATATTTTTAAAAAATCCAAAAACAAATTCTTATAGCTATTTAGAAGAGAATTTAAAACTAAATGAAAGCACAGTGATTTTGTTCAGCCACAAACAAATCAATCTGTGATTTGTGTATTGAACCTTCCCCAGAGAGATTTAGACAATTAAAAACTGGAAGTCCTTAAGTAGGGTAAAAAAGACTCAGAGATGGTAGATGGAGATGCTGATGAGTTCCAGAAAGTCTCTGCATTGGAAGAATTGAGTAGTCGAAGCAATGCAACATCTAAAGCAGTGTGGGATGTTTCATTACCAAACTACTTTAATCATGCTCAGTGCTTCCTTGGAGTGTCTTGTCACATTTGTTGATTTCAGGGATCTGGTTTCCTGGTGTGGTTTTGGTGTATTCAGTGACTTAATGGTACTGCTGTCCCGCAGTGGAATTTAAAAGGGCATGTCAAATACAACACCTTCCAGAGCCTGCACTGAACCTTGTCAGCAGTATGGCTTTTATAACCATTGAGCATAAGTAAAGAAAAATTGCTTTTACCCCTCTTTCTAACAGATATCCCTCTAGCATCCAAGTTTCCCATCTGTAATTGAGTGGTTTATATATCATCCTTTCTACTGGGGATACATAGTTTCCTCTCCACCTAAATTCCTGCTATTCTTAACAAGGAGCTTGAATTTCACTTCCTCCAGGCAAGTATCTACATGTAAGCATCAAGTTTTTTAAATTGTGAATTCTCTGAGTATATAGTATAGTAACTCCCTGGGTACTGAAGACACTACTAACAAGAAGGCTTCAATTAATATAGAATAATGGAGGCGCTTGTGAGAATTTGAAAAATCAAATGTGTAAGGGAAAACAAAGTAGGATTCAACATAAAGACTTTTATATGTTAGATTTTTGTACCACCCTGGTGGCTCAGGGGTTAAAGAGACTGCGGTATCAAACTACAGCCATACAAGGCAGCATGAGTTCAATCCCCAGCCAGGGAGTTAACCCACATGGCACAGCAGACCTCTTCTGTATCACCTGCTGCTCTTCTCAGCAGTGTAGTTCAGTGAATCTACCTGTTCTGCTGTTTTGTTCCCCACTCTGGTGATTCCTTTCACCCCTGCACCTCTGGTCTACAACCCAGTTCGTGTATGCATAAATAAATAAGAAGAAATCTTTTAAAAAAATGATAGATTCTAAATAAAGAACTGCATTTCTGAGGTATTAAAATACTATTAATCATAAGTTGAAATATAAAAGTAAGTTTGGATAGGTGTATGTGGGAGTGAGTGTAACAGAAAAAGAATTAAGATTTCTGTAAAGTGATTATGCTAAATGAAGTACATCAGTAGAAAGACAAATACTGGATAATTTCACTCATGTGGAATATAAAGAAACAAAACAAAGCAACAGACAAAGTGTGTAGCCAAAACAAACCCTAGAAATCTGACTGCAGAACTTAGGTCATCAGAGGGGAAGCCTGGGGAACAAAATAGGGGAAGGAAGGACGTAATCAGTGGAATATTGTGGAGAAATAAGGGTACTCTGGTGGTAGGTGTGGTGCAGTAATACACATTTAGAAGTGTGAACCTATACCCCTAAATCAGAGAGTGTTACAAACCAATGTTACCGCAAATGAAAAAGTAATATAATTTTTTAAAAAAATCTTAAAATTTCTACAAAATATGACAGGAAATAGACTATCTACCTATTTTAGACTTACAACAATTCAAAGCACAGAACAATTCTTTTTGGTATAAGTAAGCTGAAAGTTTTAGTTCCTGGGCAATAGTAACAAATTGAATCTTGTTGTTGCATAGTCTCTCTGTCAACTTCCTAAAATGATCTAAAAATATTACTAACTTTATTTTTTCTTTTATATGCTATTTTATATATTACCCTGTAGGCATCTTATTTTCTTGCCTTATAGGAAATTATTTTACCTAAATATTAACATTAGTCATTTGAGCATAGTATTTCACCAATACTTGTATCCCTCTGTTTTTTAAAAGACCATCCATTATTTTTATTGTGTTTCCTGCATTGACATTTTCATGCTGTTTGCAATAATTTTCAGTAGGAAAAAAAGCTTAAATGCATACAGGGATGCTTCCCTGAATGGAATTTTCAAAGACATTTGTTTCTTGGATCTGTTGGCACAATTTTGAAATAGGAATGTTATATTTAGGAAAATAAGCAATGTGGGAGTAGGACATACTTTACCACTGTGGGTATGTATAAATTTTCCAAAAATATTTTTGTTTTCTTCCCTCTTTTTTTTTTTTTCCAGTTTGGAGAGAAAATATTTATGCAAGATTTCTTCCCATTTATTGAGCCCATTTTTCCTCATTGTTTTTTGACGTCAGCTCACCTAAATATATAATTTCAGTATGCTTTCTCGTTATATTCTGAACAATGGCAACACGAAGCAGGTTTATTTAGCCCGGTAATGAACAGAACTGCAGGAAGCAGGCAAAGGCTGTTAGCAGAAGCCAGGAGGAAATCTGTAAAAGCTGTGTCAAACAAACAGTAAGGACACAAAGAAATTGCATTTTGCACCTTCCACGGAGATATTGATGGTAGATAGGAGAGCTGCTGGGGTGGGGGAGGGCGGGGAGCAGAGCATTTATCAAATCAATGCGGCGTCATGAAAGTGAGAGAGGAGAGGCCACCAGGTCCCCATGGCTGACGGACTGTGACCACTGCCCCCATCTTCAAGCTGTACCTGCTGCTTGGAAACTGTGAAGGGAGCCTCCAGTAAGACAGCCCCTTTAGTGCATGAATATTCTGGTCATCAGATCCAAAGATGAGCTCAGCTGCCATTTCAAAAAAATAGCAGGTAGCTGCAGGCTAGCTCTTCCCCCAATGGCTGTTCACATTGATTTCTTCATAGATTGATTGCTTTTGGCATTAGCTACCCTCTTGAACAACAGGAGGAGAAATCCAGTGGCTGGGCCAGATTCACAAATGACGAATGAATGCGGAAGACATATTTAGCGTTACATTGACTTGCTGAGGATAACAGCACTTAAAAGTAGTAATGGCTGGGTTCGAGTTTTTTAATTTAGGGCTGTATTAATAGGGGAATTGGGAGTCTGAGTGGAAGATTAAAAGCTTATTTGAAAGGAATGGGTTTTATGCTGTCTCTGAGATTGCAACCACCAAGTGGGCTTGATCCACCACTCTCCCCGTGTTGGACCGCTTAAATTCACCTAGACCCCATCATTATGCTGCAGTTTGAGTGAGAGTTCCCTAATAACGAGCAGCATAGGACCTCTCTTATATTTATTGTGGGGATTTTGTAAAGTATATAGTCCAGTAAATCTCACATGCCTTTTTTCATGAAGATATCCAGGAGAAACTTCTCACAGACCTTGGAGACAGGAAAAGCTATATTTTTCTGGAGAAATGCTGATAGTTCTCCTTTAAGCTCACCAAATAAGATGATGCCAGTTTTCTTCCTGCCTTTGCATCTGTGAAGCTTGGGTTGAGTTTAGGGTTAGAACAGGACTTTCTATGGGCGGTGATGTTCCATACTTTTGTTCTTGGTTTCATTTTGCTCTCACCCTATTTTCCTTTTAATTCTATCTTTTCCTCATGTATTTTGTTGTGTCTGTTGTTCATTTATAGTCAACTGTATGTTTTATTTTTTAAGGGATAAATTGTCATTTAAAATTTTGACCAACTGCCACTGATGTTATGAAGGAAGACATACACTGAAGTATCTATAAAGAGTAAAATGAAAAACAATAAAAAGGATAAAGCAGGGATGGAATTTTTTTAATTATTGAATCTAGGTAGTTTGTTTTCTCTCAATTTTTGTGTATCATTAAATTTTTTAATTAGAAAATGTTTTCCATCAGGACCAAGTTTTTGATGTAGCTAGAGGCCTGACTGTTTCTTAATTTGACATTTAGGTTTCCATCAGAAAACCCATTATTTATTAGTTATTCATATATTCTTCTGAATTTGGTTTTGTTGTGTTACTTTGTTTCCTCTCTCCACCTACTCAATTGAAACTTCAAATCATAAAAGTCAAGAAAGAATGAAGGTGACAAATCTGAAATGCAAGACTACATATAGCATGTACCAAACTGAAGTTAGAAATACACAAGCTTAGAAACATTCTTTTCTTCCCCCCTTGATCAAATATATGTGCTTGAGCTTCCATTTCTCCTCTTCACTCAGTCTAGATCTGGATGGGGAATTTAAAATCTGAAGAAACAGGTAGAGCTGATTATGACAAAGTGCTAACCTAATCTGCAGAGTTTAAAGCACAGGTCATACTTGTGTTGTTCATAAGTCATTGACGCTATTGAGTTTGGTTCTTTTTCTGTCTCTGTATGGTTCTATCAGATTTGTCCACCTTTAAATAGAAGACTTAAGGTTTGAGTTAAAGATTGAAATTAAATGAGTGTTAGGAGACAATGCATCTTGATTTAAATATGAGTCTGAAAACCCCCTCATGATACTAAGCTGCCTACTAAGGGAAATGGTGATCTCAAGATAATTCATCAAAAGGCTTGAGAGACTATTGTCTGGCAATTCATGAAAACAAAATTTGCTTTCTCTCCATCTCACACTGATAAAATGGTTGCATAAATGCATTTTGCTTATGGCCAATAGATGTTTTTCTTTCCAGGTGCTTTCTGACAATGCTCTAGACTTAATCTTCTGGTCTCAGTGTTTTCTTTTTTAGCACTTGCTAGATCAACAAATACCATTAGAATTGTTTCTCCATAGTGTCTGAAAGGATTCTGATTATGAATCATGATCACAATGTCATCCTTTAGGCTATTAGAAATTACGCGGTGTGGTTGTTTGCAGTTCTCTCACTAAATTTCACTTTCTATTTCCACATTTTTCATTCTGGGTGTACTTTTTAAAGAACCTGAAAGTGTTCTTCATACTGTGATTTACAATGGTAATATTTTACTTAAAAGCCAGTGCTGAGCACACTGTTGGTTGAAAAATCTTGGGGAGGTATTAGGTTGAATCATAGAAATTGTTAATTTTATATTTAAAAATGGCCAAGTAGTAAAAATTATATGGTTCAATTCATACATATGTATTATTCTGTTTATTACCTTACTTTGCACAACTTTCTTAAATCTGCCCCAGATAGTTTCTATCACTTACAGCCTGATGGGCGCACAATGGTCATTTGTGTGTCATCAGTGTTCCTGAACTGTGAGGCACACATTGTGTCACCTGCTAGGTAGAGAGCAATGACAGGGTTCCCTCCAATTTTTTCAGTGAAATCTTTGGTGTCCATGTTTCCTGATCTGATTCCCTCACAATGTTTAAGGACCTAACAGCTAAAGCTATTATTCTCTAAGGAGATTACCTATCTTGAATTTTAAATGCCTGCCATCACAGGTCATGTTTCTCAACCAGAGAGATGATTTAACATACACAAGTTCATGGTGTAAGTATGGCAGGGCAGGGATTTGAATCTCTCTGTCTTAAGCAACTCATTATTGAGATCCTTTTAGATAAAACAAATTCAAGGTCACCTTAAAAAATGGATCCTTTTGATAGCTCCTTAATAGATGTGGCTAAGTATAACTAAAAAAGAAGGTGCCAAATCATGAAGATGGTTAATTATCTAAAATCTACATTCATTATAGCTTCAATATTAAATGTGTTTGAGTCTGCCTGATTATTTGAAAAATGTACAATATATATGTCATACTACTTTTATTTCTAAATTGGAAACAAGTTACTTAGACACAGTTGGCAATTTTCTGTCTCTTATGATGAGAATATCAACTCTTTAGAGCTGGCTTTCTTGTGGAGGAAAAAAAATCCCAAAATAGTCCCTTGTATAATTTAAATGTAAAGGAAATAGTCATCCAGGTGCTGAGAGCAGGAGGTAGCTGGGTCTTTTCAGGGTCTAGCCCCACATTCTGCTTTTGTGTGTAGATGAGAGTCTCATAATTTTTCCTAAGGCAATAAGTTTTCAATTCAGACTTCTCCACTTTCAGGTTCAGAGTTGTCAAAATGGCCTGTTGGTTCTAAATAGTCCTACTGTAGAGTGCAGGACCAGCAAGGGTAATCAAGGCCTAAGGTACTGTTTTCTGTAAGAGAGAGTTTGGAATCATGACCCTAATTTATTGCCAGGGTCTTAATTATCTAAGTAGATTATTAATTGTGAACTCAGTGAGCGGTCTTAATGAGAACTTCTTTGGCCTAGTACCCCTGACTCTGGGTGTGTCTTGGGTAGAAAATGCTGTGTCCTGAGGAACATCAAGCAGTGACCAGTATGGAGACCCCAACCCAATTCCTGTAGTTTGAGTCCATGGAGGAAGGGATTTCTACCCTCATTGCTCCTCAAAGAGGTCTGCATAAAACAGGGACGATGATAGTGAATACCATAGAGTGCCCTGTCCACTGATTTTCTGTCAGAGAGAGAGTAAGGGATGTCCTGTATTGATGGTGAAGGGTGGTGGGGAGGCAGGAAAAGAGTCAAAGAGCATTTCTCACAGGTGGGCACAGGTTTTTGACAACCTGTGACTTGGAGCAATGAGGCTGATCATGCATATAATTCTCTAAAGATATTTTCATATCCCATTGAACTTGACTACTACTGTGTATAGGAACTCATATTTCTCATTTGTACTATTCATTTCTGGCAATCTCATTCCTCCCTTTCTTTTGGACTTAAAAACAGATAGTCTGTTGTTTGAGTGTTTGAGTCATGGTTGACAGTGGTTTCGAGGGGCTTGAAAATATAAGATTGCTGAAATAGGCTAAAGGAATAGTAAGCAGATAAGCTTCTTCAATTAAAAGCCAGTCATAATCTAAAATATTTTCCACCCCTCCCTGAAGAAATACATATCTATATTTTACATCTGTGCTTGTGTATCTAGCAATGTGATTTTTTCTCTGATTATCAGGTTTCATCAGAATGACAACGTATGCATAATTTCATCTGGGTAGTTCTATTAACACCCTTGATCCCTAGAATGCTTTTCCTTCTTCAAGGATTGCTGCCTAAGACTGTAATTTAAATAATAGCCTTCCTCCTTCACATACCAAAGTAAAAATATATTAAAAACATTATTAAAACTCTCTATGAGTTGAGAAATATGTTTGTCTTATAGTAACACACTCAGGATTCTCTCCCTTTTTCCCCCTGAACTGCAAAATCTTTACAAAAGATCTCGTTTTGAAAAACAAAACAAATTCTATCATACTTTCTGTAGCTGTAAGGGTAGAAATAGGTTCATGTATTTAGAGCAGCACCCTTTTATGGAAAAGCCTCTTCCTATTGATCTCTCCATGTCCCTAGGGAACAGCAGTGCGCCTGACTCATAGAAAGCCCTCACATCTGATAAACTGCCTCATTTTCAAAATGATCACATCTGGATAGGTTTTAGAACTCATTTAGATGCAAGTGACAAAAAAAAACAACCAATTCACAATGACAAAGAATTAATTTTGGACTCATGTAATTAAAATACTCAAGACTATGTTTCTTCTCCCTCCTCCTCCTCTCCCTTTCTCTCTCCCGTTCCCCCCTTTACTCTCCTAAAAACTACCCTTTTCCATATCTGAGCTCCACTTTTCCTTTTTCATGTTTTCTCCTTATAGTAACTCCAGCATTTCCTAGTCAAAATATTTTTTTTTTACTTTCCTAAGAGTTCCATGAAAGTCCCAGATTTAGTTTCACTGGCTTGATGAGGGCACATGACTTCCCTTAACCAATCACAGTGGCGAGAGGAATTTGAGTCTGATTGGCCAAGCTAGATCATAAGCCCTGTCCTAGAGCTATTGATTTCATATACACAAGAATGGAAAAGGGAAAGTTTCTCAAGGAAAATACTGTTTGTTTTATTAAAAAAAAAAAAAAGACAATGGATGCAAAGCAAGTAAAAATAACTAATTTCATCATAAATATTCACAAAAGATGAAGGTTCTCCCCAACACTATTTACCAAACAGGTAAACAGATATTTATGCCTTCCTCAAATCCAGGAATGCCTATAATCATTCTTCCATTTCCAAAAGAAGGAAACTGCTCACATAATGACTATATAGAAAGGGGACACAGGAGAGGAACGTGTCAGCCAGGCAGACTCATGTGTACAACCAGCTGCTCTAACTTTGCAAAACCCTTAAAAGCGAAAGGTTCTGATATTGTGGCCCTAATTATACATTTCAACAACTATTGTTTGTTATGGATGTCTGGGTTAATAATATTAATAAAAATATCTGGGAAAAACTGTCATGGATTTTCTTATGAATAAAAGCAAAATAATGACTACTTAATCCAAAATTATTTTAAAATTATGTTGATTAAGAAGACATTGGTTTAAAGTACTTTATATATTTTAGGGGTATAGTTTCATACCTCTGTACATATATGTTATCATACCACACCCACCACCAAAACCCCAATAATCATCCACCATAGTCCATTAGAACCCTTCCCTTTTAGGCGTCCCTGGTAGCGCAGTGGGTTAAGCAACGCACTATGAAGCAAACCTCAGTCACTGCAGCACAAGTTCGATCCCTGCTGCTGGCCAGGGAGGGGACCCACATGGCGCAGCAAACCTCTCCTGCTGTGCCTGCTGCTCCCCTCAGCAGTGTACTTCCCTTCGTTGATCTGCCTGTTCTGCTCCCCGCTCTCTGTGGTGAATCCTCTCACCCCGCCCCCAATACCTCTGGCCTGTACCCCAGTGCTTGTATGCATAAATAAATAAATCTTTAAAAAAAAAAAGAACCCTTCTCTTTTATCCCACATCCCATTACTATCTCCTTCTGGTCTCCTCAGTTCTATAGTCAGATTTCAAAAGTTTGTTTTAGTTTAATCTTTTTTTGCTTTGTTTTTTATATTCCATATGAGTGAAATCATCCAGTATTTCTTTCTCCTTCTGACTTATTTCACTTAGCATAATCCCCCGCAGTTCCATCTATGTCGTTGCAAATGACAAGATTTCACCTTTTTTTGTTGTTGTTTTAATAGCTGAGACATTTCCCATTGTGTATATACCACATCATCTTTATCCACTGATCTATAGGTGGGTACTTAGGTTATTTCTGTAATTTGGCTATTGTAATAGTGCTGCAAAGAACATGAGCATGCATATATCCCTTCGAATTAAGAATATTTGTATTTTGGAAATCGATACCTAGGAGAAGATTGCAGGATCATATGGTAGACCTATTTTACTGTTTTGAAAAACCTCATTATTTTCCATAGAGTCTAAACTAGTCTACATTCCCACTGACAGCACGTGAGTGTTCCTTTTTCTCTATATTCTCACCAACACTTGTTGCTTCCAGTCATTGTGACATGGGTATGTATGGTAGAATCTTTTATTATTTTAAGTTTGAGTAAAAATAAATTTGAGTCTGATATTGCCAAGACAGAAGTGGTTAGGTGTGCTCCTTGGACATGAATGACTTTCATAGAGAATTTGCTTCTCATTTTGCTTCAAATCATTGCACAAAGCAATGATTTGCTTGGTTATAGCTTAGTACTTGCACTATTTGGAAATGCTTGGTTGGCTATTTGTAATTAGTGTTGGTTATTTGCAATTAGTGTAATTTGTAATGATTAGGCCATCTTGATATGCATCTATTTGGATTTAGTTTGAACCCTCTGAAATTCCTGTATCTGGGTATCTATTTCCTTCCCTGGTTGGGGAAGTTCTCTCCTCCCCTTTGAACCCCTATGATGTGAGAGTTGTCCCTCTTATGCTATGTTGATTTTTGAAATTCTTTTCTCTTTTTGCTGGTCTTTTTAGCTGATTTCCACTGTCCTCTCTTCCACCTTACTGATTTGTTAGCTTCATGGAGTCTACTGGTTAGCCCCTCTACTATATTTTTTAAGTTCAACAACTGCTTTATCTTTTGAATTTTTGTGTTGAGCTTTCTCATCTTTTCTCTGTTCTTGTGTTTCTCATTTTGTCCATCAATTGTTCTTGATTTTTTGTATGCATCATTAAGACTGTTGTTTTGAAGTCTTTTTCTAGTAGTTTGTATTAGGGAATTTTTTCAAAATTTTGTCTTGATGGATCAGTTGGGGTGAATTTTTCTTCTAACTTGTTCTATCTTATGCTCCATGATAATTCCTGTAGAATAAGCTTTCCTTCCCAGTCCTGCCTTTACAGTTCTGCATTAGAAATGCAGATCAACAGCCTGCGGTGTTGGTGTTGGGTATTGTGCTTTGTGTCATGGTATTGGTTGAAACCTCATCACTGATCAGGATAACCTTGTGGTGGCTGTCCAAGAACCCAGAGTGCATAGTGAGAACCATAGATGTGGCTAGTGTGGCAGTTTCTGCAGTAAGATTGCCAAGGGTGTAAGCCTCCCTCAGTGTGGCCCCTGCTGGAACCAAATGAAAGATCTGCAATCACTCTCTGGTCAAGGCAGATTCCCAGTGCTACTCTCCTACAGCCCCCAAACTGCAGCTGACCTTTTAGCTGCAGCCTGGGTCTGATCTTAGCAGGTTTTGCTGGCAGTAGCTCTCCCACAAGGCTCAGGAATGTGCCAAATGGCCAGGGGACTGTGGACTTGGCTCACAAGCAGGTACTGGGGAAGTTGCTGATTGCAGATTCTGTCTCATGTGGGTTCTTCTTTATGAATAAGTAATAATGCTAACTACTTAATCAAAGATGTTTTTAACATGGAGCAGCAACAATGTTTTGGATGTGGTGTTACATAAATGTGCCATCTACTTCTAGTCCCAAGAAAATAGGCAGATTGCTTTGCATCAGAGAGAAAGTATGGCAATCATTGCTAGAAATGCATTTTAGAATTTGTCTCAAATGTCAACCTATAAAATGCCATTCTTTGTTATTTACATTTGCTATAGCATAAGAAAAAAAATCTTTTTAATAATTTCATTTGTATTTCACAAAATTATAATGTTTCTAGAAATATTTTTAGGATAGGAAAGTCACAGATATATAATCTTATGGGAAAAGAAAATTTTTAAAAAAGTTCTGGAAAACAGATTGGCATTATATCAAGTGACTTGTAGTATTTTCTGAGATATCAAACACCTGGATTCAATAAATCTTAAAGCATTTAAGCAGTAAAGCACAGGGAAATGGAATAAAATATGCAAACTTTAATTCCTGTTTAATTAAATGTTACAAAAATAGGAATCACAGAAAAAACTCTTGGCTTCCAGGGAAGAAGAAAGAATATCAAAACTACAGGCTGTGGCAAGGTAGCATATATTAGACCATTTATTAGACCATTGTGGGTAACCATTTGAGGATTTGATTACCAAACCGACGACAATGAAAAGTAGCTCTCTTCAAAGGGGTTATGAATGTGTCTGAGTACAAGGAGCTTCTTCCTAAGAAATCGGTATACATTAAAGGAACTGTTGCCTTTCATGTGCCGTGCCTCACCCTCCAAATGTACTCTTTCCTAAACCCTGGCTGCCTTTGAACGTCCCACCTTACAGTTGCTCCTCTCCTGCCTATCACTGCCTGTCATCTTTCTCCCACTTTTATCAAAAAACAACAAATTTCTTAGCCTTCTTGTATCTAACCATGTTGCATTTTCCCAGAGTGTAACGACTTCTCCTCCAGCCAAAAGGACTATTTAACATATAAAACATTTCCAAAAAAAAAAATTATCATTAAGAAATATTGAAGACCTAGATGCTTTGTTTCATCCATGTAACTGGCTTATGAAATGATTTGTTTTCATCAAAGCCTTTTACCTTTTTATCAAGGAATTAGAATATTTAACTGTGATATTAAATGGGAAGTTCCATTCAGTTAAAAGCTCTATTCTCTTTGACTATTTATATTTTCAGTACTGAGAATGAGTTTAATGGTTTGTGTTCTTTAACATGCATCTTACCTTGTGTCTCAATTACCTGTTTTGCATGATTTCAAGGAAGAAGAGATAAAAATGTGCAGGTTTACTTGCATGATCAACATTTTCCCCAAAGATTATCTTATAAAGAAATCTGTTTTCCTTTTTAACATGGACAGAAATCTGCTCAGTAGTCAGAAATATCACTCAGCAGTCATTCTTAACATTACTGTCCTGTACATAATATTCTTAACAACAATCACAAATTCACTTTCCTAAACTCTACAGTTACTAGAATTACTACATTTTTTTTATCTACTAATTGCAGAGTTACTGGAAGGTAATAAATAAAATTGCCCTTTCTTACCTGTTAATTCCCAATAAAATGAACCCTTCAAAATAGAACATCTACTTAGGCACATGTGTATGACAAAATAGTCTCAAAATGCAATCTAGGCTATAATACCCTGGACTTCAGAAAGCATCCTAATTTAATTAGGATTAGGTTCTTCCACTCAGATGTTGATGTTTTAATACTGTCAAATGGGTAATCATATACTTAATAATTTTCAACTCTGAAATGAAATTAACAAGCAATTCATATATACTAATTCTCAAGGGCCTGTTTTTAGAGCCATCTGTCATGCCTTTTTAAGGCCCTTCAAGTCAACCTCGAAAATTGAAATTGGCATAAAATAGGCCATTGATGAAGAAAAAAGTGCTTGCAATCTCCAGTTTCATGAAGATTTTATAAAACCATGTCCAGCTGCACAAGTCCAGCTGCACAAATAAGATGATTCTATAAGAAAATATAATAGGCATGACTAAATATCAATTGATAAGTCAAGATATATTTATTAAAAAGTAAATGTCTCATAGTTTACCTGGCAAAATACTGTATTATAGTCTCAATATCCTATTCATTTTATCATTTGTCGTATTTTTTTTTCACTTGACCTAACTATTAGCATGAATAGCTATTAAAAAAAGTCACCTAGAATGAATTTGGTAAACCTCCACTGTCTGAGAGGTGAGTACAGCAAAGGTAGTTGTCACTTTAACATGAGGTTAAATCCGAAAGAGGATCAGCAATAGCTCATTTTCTCTTATACAGAGCCTTTTCAGACTCAACATAACTTTCCTAGCAAAGACAGCATGTCTATGCAGTATTTCCTTATAAAACAAAGTATGCCAAGACACAAACATTTTAGAGATAATAGGACCTGTAGTCTCAGATCATAGTTAGAGGTATTTGATGCTGCTATCCCCAGCTAACCACTGAATTTTCCAGCAAGATGTGCCCATGGACTGCAGGAAGCATGATATCTGGCCAACAAAGTCAATTGCAAATGTGGTATTTTAGTTCTCTTGGGCAATTAGAACAAAATGCCATAGACTGGTGGCTTAAGCAACAGAAATGAGTTTCTTCTAATTATGGAGGCTGGGAAATTTAAGATCAAGGTATCTGCTGTTTTGAATCTTGGTGAGAAGCTCTTTTAGGCTTGCAGATGGCCACCTTCTTACTTCATCCTCAAATGGCTTTTCTTCTTTGTTTACATGGACACGGACAGTTCTGTAGTGTCTCTTGCTTATAAGGTGACTAATCATATTGAATCAGAGCCCACACATATGACTTCATTTATCCTTAATTTGGAGAGAGAGGCCCTATCTCCACACACAGTCACACTGGGTGTTAGGACTTAGTATGTGAAATGGGGTGTGAGGTGGGGAATGATACAAACTTTTAAGTACATGGGAAATAAGGTCTATCTCAAGTATGTGTAAAAATTAGAAGTTGGCCATCTTGCATAGCAAACCATTCTGATACTTACTGACTTAAAATAACCATTAAATGCTCATGATTCTGTTGTCCAGGAATTCAAGCAGTGCTTAGAAGGAAAAGCTCATTTCTGTAATGTACAGTGTTGACTGGAGGATGTGTGAGAGCTTTGCTCACATGTCTGGTTTCTTAGCTGGTTGGCTGAAATTACTGGGTACAGGCCAGAACGCTCTCTCTGTCTCTCTCTTTCTTCATAGACTTTCGTAATCCAGGATTTCTTTTTCTGTATAAGGACTTTCTTTATGTGAATTCTTTGCATTGTTGCTGGTTTCCTCAGAGAAAATAGAAGCACTATAACCTTTGAATGCTGGGGCCTGGTACAGAAATCCCAGACTATCTCTTCTGCTAAATTCAATTTGTTAAAAACAAATCAGATGTTCACTGCAGATTCAAACTATGAGTAAAGAGGCCTGCCATCTTGGTCAGAGCAGGGGCTGCTGCTGGAAGAGAATAACTGTTGTGGGCCCTAACTGCAGGCAGGCTACCAAAGTCTGCCTTCAGGCTGCACAAGTTTACTCCCATATGGAAACTAGAATCAACTTACCCAAAGACATCTAAAGTCCATGAGATTCTATGCCCAGTATCTCTTGATCTGCATTGAGCTCATACAGATGTGTGTGAGGCTTTATAAGTGTATCTCTCTTTGATTCAGAGAGCTGTGGGAACAGTCTATAGTGTTAGGGACTGTGCAGGGTTTCAGGCATCCAGGTTACATAACTTGCCCTTGAATCTTGCTTCCACTAATTTAGCATGTAATAAATTGGAGGGAAATGTTAGCTTCAGGTAAGAGAATTCCAAGGAGGTAAGTGGAAGCATAGTTTGTAATGGTAGCCTCAGACTGAGGCTAGGCAGGATGTATTCAAATGCTCCATTAGTTGTCATGGGAATTCATGTGATCCATTAAACTTTCATGCCTCAGTTTCTGGAACTATAAAATGGTGATGATACTAGTACTTACCCTCATAAGGGTTTTTTGAGGTTTAAATGACATAATGAATGTAAAGAGCCTAAAACAAATATGAGCAGTATTAGTCAGTCTTTGCCACAATAACACTGCTAAGAAACAACCAAATCTGAGTGGCATTTCGAGGCAATCAGCATTTACTTCTATCTCACCCCTGGGCTGGTTAGACTTGATTCCAGTTGCAGTTTAGGTCCAGGTCTGCTCCAATAATCTTGTCCTCATTGAACCATTAGTGAACAAGACCTAGTTCTTCTCCTGGCAAAAAAATGTGAGCCACTAGATGTTACCTGAGCTAAAGCTGTTTTAAAAAGTTTTATGTTTTCTTTCATTTAAAATGCCATCATCAATTCTTGTATTTTTTATTGGAATTTCAATAGAGAAGATATTATTACTTACAAAAACTGTAAATCAAATTCATGTTTTAATCAAAAAACACTGTTATACTCCATCTTTAAAACGGTGACCTCCCATTTGTGCCAGACAAGCTACATGAACCCTGGACAACATGGTTAAAGAGAAATGGAGATAAATTATTTTCCTTAGATTCTGAATTCATTTTGAATATGACTTTCCCTTTTTTAAAAAAAATTATGCATACAAGAGCTGCGGGAGGTGAGAGGACTCACCAGACAGAGTAGGGAGCAGAACAGGCAGACTGACTGAAACACAATGCTGAGGGCAACAATAGGAGAGGCAGGAGAGGTCTGCTGCACCATGTGGGTCCCCTCCCTGGCCAGCAGCAGGGATCGAACTCATGCTGCAATGGCTGCAGTTTGCTTCATAGTGCGTTGCTTAACCCACTGCGCTACCAGGGAGGCATGAGGTTCCCTTTTTAACAAGACTGCTAACTGTACTCAGAGCAATTTTGTATCATTAACTTAAGATAAATAATTAGAAAAACACCTCACCTATGCTGGTTGAAAACTTTGACTTGCTACTGATGCAGGAGTCAAGGGAAATTTATGCATCCTCCCCTAATCTGACCTGTAGGTCTTTTCATTGGAAGCCTATACAATTTTAATAGGTTTGACATCACAGGAGGTCTTAGATACTCCTGCTTCTGAAATTCAAAGGACAATGATGGTATATCCCTATGGTAGAGCTACGGAAACCAAGGCTCAAGATTCCAGAAGAGAAATACCTCACGAGCTAAGTCCGTCTGTCCTTCTACTCCCTCCATCAAGATTAATCTCCTATATGTGCTATTCTGATGATCCCTTCAAAAAGAAAAGCCAATGCCTAATGAATAAAGCCCGAATGTTTAGCTGAGCATTCAGAGACTCCTTGTCCAGTTCCCACCCATCCTTTGGCTTTATCTGCCATTCTTCACTCCTATTGGACAGGTCTTCTGGTGTCTCTCAGTCCACCTCCCAGATCCTGCCTTCACTTGTTCAAACTCAAGCTGCTGCTTTCACTTCTCATCACCCTTTACAACTGCTGTGTGTATTATTTCCCTACTAAAGTGACTTCATTTAGATTTTTCACTGACTGGAAGTCAAGGATTAGGTACATTTTAAATACTATAGCAAGACTTTTCTGACAATAGAAACACCCTGAAAAGAGAAAAAATAGGGTTTTTTCTGTGTGAAAACTAGACCTGACACAGCTATCTTGTTTTTCTCTTCTTGCACTGCTGCCCTGTGGTGAATGTTATCTGCTCAACTATATATATATAATACAAAAAGAGGATTGTTAGTGAGCATAGAGGGAGCAATGGACAGATTGAGTTTCCTTTAGCCATTAACTCTGAGAATGATGACTTGGATAGTTCCGGGCTTAAGACCTTTTGTTCCCAGTGGCTCTTACATTGTTTTTTTGTTGTTGTTGTTGTAGGATAGGGCAAAGATTTCAACTTCCCTCTCCTTTTCCTCTTCTAGATTTTTCTCCTTCCCAAATCCTTTTGTCAAAGCCAGTCTTTTCAGGGGGCTCAATGTGAACAACAGATTTATAACAGGACTGCTGTGATGGAGGAGAAGTTCACACTCCACTTGCCCCCACTTACCAGTCCCCAGCCCTGAACCAGAGGATTCTGCACAGACTAATCTTCAAAGGCTGTGTGGACAGTGTTTGTGTTGGAGGTAACACAAGCCTGTTCAGAGGAAAAGTGGAGAGGAAAGTGATTGTATTTCTCATAAAACAATGCAAAATGCTCAAACTCCACCCCACACCCCATCCCATAAATTACTTGATTTTATATGCTGGACTCCTAGAATTGTACTTAATTGTAAACTAAACCAGTTGTTTAGTGATGGTGGGTTGCTTTCATGATGTGAACTTTCATAGAAATATATATGGAGCAGTCCCTGCCCCAGAAGTTGTCACATTATGTTACTTTCCTGAGAGTGACTCCAAATATTTAGATTTTTACCTCCTCTTCTCTGAACTTCATCTTCAATATATTAACTATCTAGGTTACTTATTAGCTGGTTAATATATAAGCCAGTCTCTAGTTATCACCTCAACTCAATTTATCTAAACCTGCAACTATGTAGCTCTAAAAAAAGCCAGAAAGTTCACTCATCAACAGTGGAGTTGTCTGGTAGAAGAGCAAACCTCTGTAAGAGTAGGAGGCAGCAGGAATCTTCAAAGTGATGCTGTAATTGGGGAGAGCTACAAATTGATACCAAATATGTGAATCCACCATGTACGAGAGGGAACAGATGTGTCCTGGGTGGAACAGCACCTTAGCACCTTCTCTGCTCTCGGGTCCCCGAGACCGCTCATCTTGTGGGCATCTCTCTATGTTAGAAAGATTGTAGAATTAGTATTTGATATATGAATGGCCTTCAGTTACGATCCAACATTTGAAGTTCAGCCAAAGAAATAGAAATCTGTTCCTAAAATGGAGAAGAAAAATTAACAGTGATGGATGTCTCCAAGAAGGAACTATTGATATATTTACAAAACCATTTGTACTATAATTTTGGATGATGACTGGGATTTCTGATTTGCTTACTTCAAAAACAAACCTTCACAAAAGTGACTTCACTTTATTTGACTCTGCTGTAGAGGACAGGGGTTGCAAGGTAGCAGACTATTACCCCAAGGTAAGGGAGAATTCCTAAAGAGAGAGAGCTCAAAGTCAGACCCCCAACTGAGAGTACCTTCTGCCCAATTCAGAAACTGTCTGGGAGGAATTCCTGCTTTCAAAGAGAGGCTGATTTGAAAGGCCTTCAAGGTCCACTCCAACTAAACATTTATGAATACATTTGAACTCTTGAACAATGTAGGGGTGAGAGGGATCATCCCCTTTGCTGTCAAAAATCTCTATAGAACTTTTGATTCCCCCAAAACTTAACTAGTAGCCAGCTGTGGGCTGCAACCCTTACCAGCATCAACCATTTTGTATCTGTATTATATACTGAAAAGAAAATTTTACTAAGAAAATCATAACGAAGAGAAAACACATTTACAGTATGTTCAGCTGTGCAGGTTCAGGAGTCAACTATATACTTACTGGGAAAACAAAAACTTCTGCCTATAAGCAGACTCTTGCAGTTCAAACCTGTGTTGTTCAAGGGTCAACTGTATATGAATATAAATTCATTTGTAAGTCAGAGATGAAAAATTAAAATGTGGAGTTTGGGCAGAGGGACCTTCCTAAATGGAGGGGATTATTGGGACTTGCTTTGTAGATAACTAGGTTTTGGAGATGGAGTGAGGAAAATACATCATTTGTAAGTGGGGAAAACATGTGAAAGGTATACAAGAGAGGCTGGGCAGCGGCAGGGAAATGGAGAGGGCAGTTGATGCTGATGGAGGACAAAATGAAACGTGACAGAGCCCCTTGAGAGAGAATGGGAGTTGAACTGTTCGCAGCAGTGGTGAGCTTAGCAAAACCTGACAGCAGTTCCTACGTGATCTGATAAACCTGACAGTTGCCTAAGGATATGTGTGCTTTGGAGCAGCTCTGAAGTGAAAAGCCATAGGCAGTGTTAAAGCTTCTTTCCGAATGCTGCAGAACTGGGGTTTTCCTAAATATAAGGGGGGCTGCCAATCACAGCTCCCAAAGCGTCCAAGCAAAGTGAACTGCTCTTTTAAAGGTGCCTCACCTCCTTTCTATTGTGATAAAAGGGCAGCAAGGAAAATCTGTTAACATCCAGCAAAAGGTAGGACATGACATTTCAAGAACTTTTATTTTATTACAAAGGGGAAAGAGGGCTTAAAAATATAAAGCTCCTTTGTTAGCGAACAAACAAGTACAGGTATGGTACAAGATCATTTGTTAAAGAACTGAAACTCTGAACATAGAATTATTTCAAAAGGATCTTTTAAGTTATTATCCATTTTGTGATGCTACTATTATAAGTCATATTTAATATTTATAAGTTATAATACCACTATAGAATAGTTTGTAGTACTTTGCCACTTGGAGTGATTGTGTATCTTTTGGACTGTAAAAGTCCCCGATGTCACCAGTCCACCTGAGCCCCAGACACAGAACCATACGTGTTTTGCCAGTGGACAAAGAGTTTTCCTGCTGGTTGCATCAGCAACTCAGAGGCCCTTATGGTTATAGGTAGTCTGTATGTTTATATGAGTTGGCATTATTGTATTACAGTTATATAAATCTGTATTTTTATTCCTTGAATTTATATACTAAGAGAAACACAAAGGATACAGTCAGAAAATTGAGAGTGGAGCAAATTGTTTCAATCACTTCATAATTTTGTAATAAGAATCCTCAAATCCAGAATTATGATTCCCCTAGAACAGTGGCATCCCAAACATTCACTACTGCTATCCAGTTGTCGAGATGTGAGGCCAGCACTGGCTGTGAGCAAAGAGAATATATCTCACCACTCATTGTTTGGCTAGTGAACCCCCAGTAGCACAGCATAGCAGCAAACTATGCTTATTCTGAAAAATAGATACAAGACCTGTAGCTTGGATTCTGAAGCTACCTGGTGATGTTTTAATTCCACTAACCTCTACAATAGACTATTATTTCTCCTTGGATCATGGACTAGTTTACAATTGGCCTTGGACTTATTTCAAATTTTCCAAGACATTCTAAGTTTTCTCTCTATTTTTAAATGTTTAGACCGTAGGGTTTAGATGAGATAAAAAGGGATGCCCGAGGCAGAGAAGTGCTGGAACAGTTAGCCAGTGTATTCATGTAGAAGGGAAACCACAGTGGGAACAGGCTAGAACAAATGGCTTCTAGTGTGTGGAGAGCAACATAGTGGAAAGGACATGGAGAAATATTTTGGTGAAGGGACATGCTGGGTTATAGAGTGGTGGGGTGAGGACTAAAGAGATGCAGAGAAGAGAAGGTGACATCGGTCGCAGATGGGTCATCCTGAGGAAAAATGGAGGAGACTAGGTTGTTGCTGAGTGTGAAGTGACAGAACAGCTCATGAGACCACTCTCACCCTCACTTCTGATTCCAAGTACAAGTTTGGGTATCCCAAGATCACCCTTAGTTTCAAGAATCCAGTAAAAAAACAGAACTCACTGAAAGCTTCCATACCCATGGTTATGGTATATTACAGATTAAAATAGGCCCAGGGAAGAGGTACATGGGCAGAAGCCAGGAGAGTTCTAAAGGCAGAGCTTTGAGTTCTCTCAATGGAGGACAGATGCACTCATTGACTTTTCCAGTAATCATGTAAGACAATGCACACAAATTGTCACTAACCAGGGAAGTTCACCCAAGCCTTGATGTTCAGACAGTTCAGTTACACATCTGTCACTGGTCACCCACATCTCTGACCTCAGTGTCCAGGCTCTCTAGAGGGCTAGCTGATGTGGCAACATGACCCAAAGCTTCCACTTAAATGACAGACACATGGTGTGGCCCACAGTCTTCTGATACTGTTCTCAGGCATGACCTTCCAAGAGATTTGCGAGCACCTCCCAGGGATGCAGGGCAAAGACAGACCACTCTGGGTAAGGTTAATTCCTTATTACATCCTGAGGTGCACAGTTTTGCCTTTTCTTCTCTCTCATTTCTATCCTTTCTCCCTTCCCTCAAATCTTGTAAAGTACAAAGCAGTCTGTGTTCTGGACACTGTCAAATCAGGCTACAGTCACCACAAGAAATGAGAAAAGGCCAGTGGCATGTCTTCATCCTTACCCTGACAAACTTCACAAAGGGCAAATCTTTGGTGCCAGGACCCTGGAGAATGTTCTTTGAAAGGATGATTTCCTTCTGACTTGGAAAATTCCAATGACTACAAGTCACCTCAGAGGCTAAGACTTAAAAGTCTGATTTCTCTAGTGACAGGGATGGCCCCCTTTTCACTGGGACAGAATGTGATGAAGAATTATTCTGAGGTTTCTGAAAAGTAGTAAGTTACTCCAAAGAAAATGACTATATGACTCAGGTAGAGCTGCTCTGAAGCCTTAGAACAGTACCTATTAACACTTTCCCAGGTGGATTTTTGTTTCACTTGAGATTCCTTTCCTTGCCAACCTGCTCCTTCAGTGAATGCTTAACCAGAGAAAGTCCTCTCAGATTAAAGGGAAGTTAGTCATAGCTCAACCCCAGTCTTCCCTAGTCATCTTTATATATTTCTATAAAGATTGCCTGTCTTAACAGGATTTTTACTTCTTTGGAAAAAGTACATTGGGCCCAGCTTTGAGCTTACGGCTATGTTAGAAATGGTGAAGGGCTCTATTTGCAAATAGAATGTTTTCCACAAGCACTTATCTAACTAAATCATATGCCACAAAAGTAAAAGGACTCAGTTGGCAAAAATGATCATTATTTGCAAAGGGAAACCTATTCAAAGGTGCTCAAACCTACCCACATCTGCTTTTTGATCTTGGGGTCAATAACTCTTGAATTAAGTGTTTTGCTGCTAGTACACTTATCTCAGAATTGCAAAATGAAATAAATAAGTAAACAGCATTATTTTAAAAGAATGTAATTTGTATCTACTGTAGTCATGTATGGTACTCTGTGTTGAACTATAATTTGAAATACTTTATAGTCTATATTTTTAGAATGGGGTTTTCCTCTTATTTTTAAAAGTCACTATTATATTTTCACATTGTCAATAACATTGACTATGCTACTATGCTAGCATTCTACTTTATATATTTTAATTGTTTTATATTTTTGTAATTGTACCCTGAGGCAATTTTAACATGAAGGGAAAAAACATATAAAATGAATGGTGTGTTCCCTGCTGCATAGAATGTTTAAAATCCAGAATTCCTGCCTCAAAATGTTTTCAGGCAAAGAAAATTAGATGCTTTTAAAATGTCAAGCACAAGTTAGGTCTCTCATTTGGTTTGATTTTTGTTTTTCTACTTAGTCATGAAACCTTCTCTTAAAGATGAATCCATTTTGGCTGAGGAGAAGGTATGAGGTTTACTCCATAATCATTAAAACATTGAATGGAAGTATCCAAAAATTAGGGTCAGCAGTATGGAGCACCCATTCCTGTGACTTATAAAAGTCAGATCACAAAATATCATTTAATGACATAATAAAGTAATATATGCTAAAAGAAAAAATACAGTTTACAAAGAATAATCCTTAAGAAAAAATTATATAGAGTGAATAAATAATCTCTCTAGATATGCATACAACACATCGAGCGGCTATATGGTCTGGCACATAGAAAACACACAAATAGCAGTTCTCTCTACATGAGCTAGACAGTTTGGAAGCTCATAAATTAAGTCACAGAGGTGAAGGGACTTTGAGGTCATTAATTCACCAGATAAGTGATTTCATTGACAGATTGATCCAAGTATTTGGGAGTTCTTAAATGGAAATCCTTCTTGTTTCCCTGTAAGTTTCCACTAGCTGGCCCTTATCTCTACTCTCTGGAAAAGGCTGGAATAAGTCCACTTTCTTAAACATCACTGTTCTTCAGCTATTTAAAGACTGCTCCTCCTTTCCTTTTCTTCAGCATAACACCTAGTTTATCCAGTCTTTCTTTGTGTTTTCCTGACTCCTCCCTTGTCCTGCCCCATTCATCTGGAGTTGAGGTTTGACTTCTCTCTCAGAGTGGGTCATCTGAGTGGACCTGGGTTCTGAGTGTGCTCAGTTGGCCAGCAACTAGTGGACCCATTTGCGCCTTTGTTTTCTATCAGCAGAGGTTGTAATTTCTATCAATATGAAATCTACTAAAGATTTTCCAGAATTTTTACATGAGCAACTATTTAGGGCCATCTCCCCCAATTTAACTTTATTAATTCTTTGACTCCAAGCAGGGTCTATATAGCTTCAACAATCTGTGATTCAGCTTCCTGATGGTAATTCTTAGTTTCTAAGCCATGCTGTTATTTGATTTACTGCATATTCAAGTCTAGTAAACTCATTTAAAATCTTGTTTCTATCTAGTAGTATATTAACTCTTTTTCACATTTTTTTCCTGCCCATGTTGATAAGTAAGCCATTTCTATCTTTACTTATCTCTGAATACCATGTTTAAGGAAAAGGACTAGAAGTGGGCCTATTTCAAACCCTCCCTTTTCACAAAAGACTTCTTCACAGAGGACTTTATAGTACAGTACATCATTCGACATGTGCCCTTCCACTCATACTACAACTCTGGGAAAACCCCCATCAAGCATCCCCAAAGAGAGAGAGGAGAATGAATATTCAGATGGTGATGGGTTGTGCCATTTACTGGGGGCTTAGGTTACTGGTAGTGAAAGTTAAGGCACGAAAAATAAGCTGGGACTATTCTGTGAAGAGTTGTAAAGGCTGCTCTGAAGAACTTATATTTAATTCATCAGGTGATGAAAACCATTTTTTATGTTTATCTTTGGTAACTACATGAGCTTTTTATTTGCTAGCCTATCATAAAACCCTTGTTAAGTGACTATTGGTAATTTAGTCAGAAACTACTATACAAGGCCCAAGTTTGAGAACAGTATTTTTCGATGGTGGCATGAATATGTTTACATCTGAAAAATTATGTTTTGAACTTTGGAATATCTTCACTATCCTATTTTTAGGTTAAATATTGTAGTCAGCTAGCTTATACATTTATATCTTTGTTAATATTAGAGGTTGAAAAAGGAAAAGTTCTCCTCTATGAACTTTATAAAAATTCTCTGAATTGTCAGACAATGAATGACAAGAAATTTGAAAGAGAAATTTTGATAGAATATCTCCAGACTTTAACCAGTACCTGAATTGAAAATACCAAAAGTATGGTTTCTTGCAAAAAATGTTAATTATCCATTTCTATTAGTTTCCAAAAAGGAACTTTCTTTTTTTTTAAATTTTACTTCAATTTGCAAAAGGAAATTCCCATTTGGGGAATTTTAAAAAGCAAATAAAACATGAAATTTCTGAATGTAGAACTTTGTATGTTGTAGTGCTTGATGACTTGTCCTAACCATCAGCATTCTGGTCTGGCTTCTGAATCATTCTGTACATGAACAATCTCTTCAAAGTATGGATTTGGTAACAAACATAGAACTAATCTCCTACTCTACTAAGAGATTTGAAACCCAGCATGATTTTGATGTTGGCCAAATTTACCAAGAAATCATGAAGAAAGGTTTCCATGGTTTCAAAGAATCAATAGTGCCCTCTAAAGGAAACCCATGTGAATGCGGTCAATATTCTCTGCATTTATTCTATCAAAATGCTACTTAATAGTAATTCATGGTACGGTTCAACATTCTGAAAAGAATGCAGGCCAGCCCTCGTCATAGGCAGCTGCCTAGCCTAACACTGGTCTGGAAGGACAGAAGGCCCATCTCCAGGCCTAGTTGCTCTGCTCATTGTGAGCTATTATCACCAGCTTCGAGGAAAGTTAGTTCCTAGAAAGGTGCTGGTTCCTGAATTTAGGGTTAGACATCTGGACTCTGAGGACATTCAGAAGGTGATCCAAGTAGGTGCCTTGGGAAAGTGTGCTACGTTGAGGGAAAAATACACAAAATTGAGCAGTGTGGAAGCCTTCCAGCTTTTTGCTCAGGGCCCATTCTGAAAACCTGCATATTGGGAAGACAGCCAAATTGGGTGAATCAGGACAGGCAGTTCGAATGGATCAGAATATGGAGATTAAAAGGAAAAAGTGATGTGAAACCTTAATGCATTTTTATTTGTTTATCTTATTTTGTGGTTTATTATTATATTTTTGCCACTATCCATTTTGTATGATACAAAGAATGTCATCCACAATATGCTAGATAATGTTTCAAGAAATATTGGGCAAAACCTTATATTGTTATTATTGATTAGGAGTAGGGTAAGTCTTGCAGATTAATATCTACTTTAGAGACATAAAATGTCAATAAGTACATAAGACTATTAATCCTAGATATAAATGGCTTCCATAGTTATTACTGTCATTAGATGATGGAGAATAAAATTTTATTTAATGCCCTCTGTTATCAAAATTAAACATACAGAGCAATTAAGTGCATTTTGAAAACTTTTTCTTCCGAATCCAACTCCAGATTCATTAGACAACAAAGGTCACAGGAGCGGCTGGCATTTAGCATACACCCCCTGTAGCCGTCTGGTAGTTACCCCTCACACTCAAATGTAATGCTTTACTTGAACCTCACAACACCCTGTGAGCTCAGCAGAGTAACTATTACAATAGCAGATGAAATAAAATCTCATGGAGCAAACTTTGTAGGGGAAAGTTAGATTGGCAATATCCACTTTTCTGCTTATTGATTGGGATATTAAAACACTTGAAGATATAATAATTAAATAAAATGTAAATAAAAAGTCAGCTCAGATGTTACATCAGTCACAGTCAGCATAGCTGGTCCCCAATTTTGGGGACAATCCAGATCAAATGCCACATTTCAGCCGAGGCAGCTGTGATCAGGAGAACAAGGTGATAGTACTGCACCCTGTTAAGCACAATTGGCACAGTAGCTTGAAGATTTCTTAGCATTATGGCAAATAATGTTGTTCTGAGCAGGTTCCTCAAACTGCAACTAAAGCTGAAAGAGGTGTCTGTCATCAGAGCAGGAGGGTGCAGGAGCTGCTGGGAACAGTGGCTCATTTTATCACCACCTCCACTCAGTTCTCCTAGGATGCATTTTGAATTTCATGGACTATGGTTAAAAGGGATTTTATTTTATTTTTTTAAGATTTATTTATTTATGCATACAAGTACTGGGGTACATGCCAGAGGTGTGGGGGGTGAGATGATTCACCACAGACAGAGCGGGGAGCAGAACAGGCAGATCAATGGAAGTTCACTGCTGAGGGGAGCAGTGGGCAAGGCAGGAGAGGTTTGCTGCGCCATGTGGGTCCCCTCCCTGGCCGGCAGCAGGGATCGAACTCGTGCTGCAGTGGCTGCAGTTTGCTTCATAGTGCGTTGCTTAACCCACTGCGCCACCAGGGAGGCCCCAAAAGAGATTTTAAAGGTTCTTTCAGGTTTCCCTTCCAAATGGTTCTTGGAAAGGACCCCAAGAAGTATAGATTCCTTTAAAACTCCACAGCACAAAACTCCCCCTATTACTTATTCCTTTCAGCCAAGAAACTATTTTAAAGTAGGCGTGCAAGGGGTATTTCTGAAGTTTCACCCCGACATGGCACAGTTGCTCTCTGGGCAGGAATCCTAAACTGCCATATTTCCAGTATGCAGTAGGAAACGTGCAGCTTCTTCCAGCATTTTCAGATTCTCTTCTGGAACCAAGGCCTCACTTCAGGGAAAATGGGTGAACAAGTTTCCACTTGGGGAAACAGAAAAGGCCTAGGTATGACAGGGTCAGAGTTTGTCTTTAGTCATTGGCCATCAAACAGAAAGTGTTTTCTGTTTTATATACTACCTTGTGTCTGAAGTGTAGCCTGTGGCCCTTAGGAGAAACCTTGTGGCTGTTAAGTTCCTACTGACCCATAGCCATTGCCACAACCTAGCTCCACTTGTCTGTTTATCATCTTTATTAATTTATCTGTATGATTGTTAGTACTTGGCACACAGACATTTGACATGGAGAGCAACTCTGTAAGGTAGGAAGGACAAATACTAGTATTCCCACCTTGCTGCTAAGGAATGTAAGGGAGAAATGAAATGACTGGGCTTGAGGACGCTCTGTTTGCCGCACCCCTAGGCTGTCACCCTATGGGCCAGAGCGCTTTATGTCATGTATCCATACTGCTTTTCACCTGCACTATGTGTCAAGAGGCAATCTGGAAAAACAGCTAACAGCAATGGAGGAGATCAGAATTATTTACCCCATACCTCTCCCCTGTAAGCTTTTTCTGGAGGCATCATTTTAAAATGTTCACATCTTGCTAAGAATTTTTTGTTAGAAAAGACAGAATTTTCCTGTGGCTTCTAGAAGGATAATAAAAAGCAGTGAGTAAAAATTTGCCTTCTGATATCTTATAAAGAGCGTTCAGGAACATGTCCACAGAACTTTACCAGTTCGTGAAAACTGTTAATATCAGAGAAAACATACACACACAGGTATATGTATGTAAAAAGAAAACAAACCACATACTGAAAGACATCTTAAAAACTGCAAAACAAAGTACTTAAAATAATACAAAGGAATCAATACAAGGGGTCACTCAGCTGAATATTAAAAAATGTAAAGTAACTTTGTATTGTTAAGATTTTCAGACTAGATCACAAAATAATATTCAACTCTATACTTTATAGAAGAGACCTATCTAAAAAGGCCTAAAAAAAGTAACAGGCAAACACCTTCCAAGATAAAAATAGGTTAAGGATAGCAATAGCAAAAAAGGTAGAAATCAGATTCAAACAACAGGAAATGAAACACAAAAGGAGGACTTTCTTAAACCTAATGGGCATACTTCACAGGGAGGATATAATTATAAATCTTTTATGCTCCAAATAACACTCCTGAATATTACATTAAAAACAAAAATTACACAACCTACAAGGGAAACTAGAACAGAACACAATCTACTAATATAATTTAGCACTTAAATCTTATCACTACCAAAAGAGCATTTGAAAATAATTGAACTATTGTTGATTACAAATACTCAAGTTAGGTGGGAAAAGATACTTATTTACTTAAGATGAAAAATCTATCTTAGCCCAAAAGTCAGTATCATTCTTAACAGAAAAATAAAGCATTTCTACCAAAAATTACATGCAAAATAATTATGATTATAGTCACCACTATTATAGAGCACCATGTAGGGTCAAAGCAATTAATCAAGAGAAAGAAATTAGAAGGATATTTGAAATGTAAATTAAGAGCTAAAACTATTACTATCAAAATGATTATAAACCCCAGAACACAAAAAAGCATCTTTATATATATATAGTAATCAGATAAAATATATAATAAAAGTAAAGCTATTTACTATAGCCATAAAAAATTAAAGCTCTAGCAATGAATGTAACAAGAAATGTCTATGACCCATATAAAAATACAACAGAGCTTTAAAACATTACTGAAGAATACAGAAGAGCTAAACAAATGGAAACATATATTCCTACTTAAGTTGTCCAAATACAAAATTATTTTAATATAAAATAACAAAAAAACTTATTTGTAGAACTACAAATTGATCATAAAGTTTATAAGGCAAAAAGCATATGCATGAAGGAAACCTAAAAACATGAGATGAGTAATGTTCTGAAAAGGCTAGTACAACTATCTATTAATATAGTTTCAAAAACTAAAGCAACGCAATATTGACAACTAAAGAAACAGACAACTAAATGGACAACTAAAGAAACAGAATGGAAACTTCAGAAATAGATCCAAATACATAAATTAGTAGATGATAAAGGTAGAATTTTGAGTCAGAACCCAAAGATAGACTTTTAACAAATTGTATCAGAACAATTGTATAGTCATTTAGAAAAAAATTAAGTTGAAATTGCATCTCACAGTATATACATTATAAATTCTTGACAGTGAAACTAAAAACTTGCTGAACAAAAATAATTCATTTATAACCTTATAGTGATTCAAAATAAATGACAAATTTTACATGAAATTATACATATGAAAAACATAAGCAAAATGAAAAGACAAAGGAGGAAAAATGGACGACGGTGTGGAAAGTTTCCATGTCATGTCACAATGAAGGTCTAAGCTTTTTAATACATAAATACTAGTAATAGAAAACATGAGGAAAGACTGAATGGAGTTCAGAAATGTACATGGCTCTTCAATACAATCCCACATTTAGTAAGGGAAATGAAAAGTAAAACTATATTGAGATGTGTTAGAAGGACAAAATAGGCACTTAGATTGCTGATGAGTGTGTAAATTTGCAAAAATCACGGAGGATAATAAGTAGTATCTGTCAAAATAATAAATGATATCTTCTAGTCCATCAACTCCACATCTAGGAAATTATTCTACAGATATACTTATATATCATGTGAAATTGACATACAGTGTCACTCAAAGAAATGTCTCTAATAAAAAAGATTGGAAGCAACCCAAAAACTCAGGTCCAGTAAATAGGCTCCAGATATCTGTAATGGAACATCATGAAGCTACTTTTTAAAAGTGAGAATTTTTTTTTTTTTGCCTTGTAATCTATGTAATGATATGAAAAGTCACTGTTAGTTTCCCAGATTGCTATAACAAATCACTACAAACTCGGTGGCTTTTAAACAACAGAAGTTTATCTGAAATCAAGGTATTACAGGATCACATTTCCTCTGAAGGTCCTAGACAGGATCTGTTTCATGCTTTTCCCTTATCTTCTATTGGTCCCTGGCAATCCTTGGCACTCCTTAACTGACAGGCATGCCTATGCCTACAGTATCTGCCTCCCACTGTACTGGGTGTTCTTCTCTAGAGTAACTGGATCTACAACTAACCAAGTTGACACATAAAAGTTACAACTGTCAAGAAATATATTAAGTGAAAAATAAAAGTAAGTTAAAATAATGTGTAAAATATGCTTTTATAAAATTCTTATTCAAGAATTTAGATTGCTTTGATTTGCATAAATTATGGAAGGATTCTCCTAGTTTGGGATTCTCTGAGATATATTCAGTGTAACTTTTTAAAAAGGAAGATGTAACAAATCTATAGTACTGGTGCAGCAAAAGACAGAGCATAGAAAAATAGTCCATGTCCAAATAGACTTGTGTGTGTGTGTGTATACATGTACACATAAAGCTTTTATTTCAAACGAGTGAGGGAATGATAGGTGGCTTTTTATTCTTTTGCTTATCTATTTTCCCCAACTTTTATCTTCTAGAGCAATAAAAAATACAAAATTTATTTAATCCCTTTTGGACAGAATAGCAGAAGCAAACAATTATGGAGCAAAATCTATTGTGAATCAGAGAATTCCTCTTAATATTTAAAAGCTGATAATCTAGTCTATTTTCTTTTTAATAAAAAAGATTTCTTCCCTTGGAAAGTTTGAAGAGGAAAGAAAGGAGAATTCCTCTTAATATTTAAAAGCTGATAATCTAGTCTATTTTCTTTTTAATAAAAAAGATTTCTTCCCTTGGAAAGTTTGAAGAGGAAAGAAAAGAGGAAGAGGAAAGAAAGAAAGGAAAGAACTGACTGATTATACAGTGAAGGTTATTTATGAAGCTCAGAAGTAAAAATAAGAAAAGGCTTTCAAGGAAATTGTTTGACATTATTGCCCTGCTATTATTGACATTTGATTATGACCATTTTTATAGACCGAATAATATCGGGCAGAGACCCATGGCTACAAATGTCATACATGTGTGATAGTCATCTCATCTCTTGGGTGGAGATCTTTTTTTCTGAGGGCCATGTCCATTTAGATGTCCCATAACTTAACATGCTTAAATCAATGATATTCAACTTACCTCCTCCCCACAATCTGCTTTTCTCATAGTCTGCATTTAAGCCCCCGTCACTGTCATCTTCTCAGTTAATAAAGGTCTTTTGTCTCTCTTCCCACTCCCATATCTAATTGATTACCAAGTGCCATTAATTCTCCCTCATAAATAACTCTACTTCATCTGTAGTACAGTCCCACTGACTAGATTTGTCTGTAATTCTTAAACTATTCAACCCATCATCTATAGTAGTATTCCAAAATGGAAACCTCATGTCATATAAAAATCCTCTTCTGACTTCTAGTAAATTGCATTATATATAATAAAAGTTCCATAAACTTTTATTAAATGAATGAATGAATAGCTGGCTGTAAGTTGGTTAGTGAGCAGATTCAGGCACAGTTATTTTTAGACTTAGCCATAAAACAAATGTTAGAAGAAATGCCAACCTAAAAGCCTTTGCTATCCCAAACCTCCAAAACAATTGTCCATATCACATCAAACCATTATAGATGAAATTTGTTTCCTTTGTAATTAACCTGGAAATGTGTTTGCACCTTGTATGAAATTTTAGAATTGAATATGGGTATCATAAATAATAGTTATAACCACATGATGATTTTTGTAGTACCACAGAGACAATGGAGATGTGTTTTCTAGAGATAATTTAAAATTCAGAATTCTTTTGCTCCCAACCTATATACATTGTACCACACAAAGGAACGCTTTCCCTAAAATAAAAGCAGCTAATTCTCATCCACTAAATTGCTATTCAAAACACGTTCTTCCTAAGTGTACCTAAACACATTTTTGTGAAGCTAAAAGCATTCAGAGAGATAGCACTCAGCTTGCTATAAATTTAAATGCAACCCTGACCTGTATTTTTATGAATTAATAAAAATGCTACTTGCACAATCTAGGTTTTGCAGTTAATCAAGAGAATTGTATCTTTTAGACAGTATCCTAGCAACCTCTCAGCAGCTAAGGAAAGACCCAACTGACAATATACACCGATTTAATTATGCTGCTGGTCTCCATCAAACTTTGAAGTTAATCAAAAAGTTACTTAAAAACAGATACAGAAATTAAGTCATAGCTGAGAATAAAAACTACTGGTGAAGGAGTGTAAGGGAAGAATCTCATGTTTTGAACTTTTTACTTCAGAGTAGCAATGAAGTTGGTAAATTATGATTCCACTGGAAATTGGAAAATTATGATTGTAGTGGAGGATCAGAACCAATACAATAAGTACCCTAAGAGGTTGCTAGCCCTAGGGTGAAACTTACATTGGGGGTAATCATAGATTTATATTCAAAACTTGCAACCCCACTACATCTTCAATAGCCCATCCAGATGTACATTTTCTAACAAAAAAGCATTTTACTGGACCTGAACACTAAAGAAACATGTTTCTCTAGAGGACATATTAGGAAATGTAGCTAATTTCATTACCACTACTACTTCCTTCTATCCCAATCACTATTCCCTCTACCCCGACATCATTACATTATTTCACGATTCATTCCTTGGCACCATCTTCATATCTGTATATTTTTATAATAAGATCACATAGAAATAAGTTTTTCCTAGATGAGGTAGGGCAGATTTTTGATGGTGTTTTTGTTTTTTGGTTTGGTTTTGGCAACAGACACATAATCCCGAAGCCAGAGAAAGATATTATGTAGCAAATAAAATTCAAACTCTGTAAAAACAGAACCTACTTTGTAAATAAATGTTTCTTCTGAATGAATACAGGAATTTTTGGTTATCTACATCTGTTCTCACAGACATTAAAGAATAGACACATAGGAAATTCAAATAGTTCTACATCTTATTTTATATCCCTTATATATAAGCTAAGTTCTCTTAGATTAACTTTAATATTTATTATTCCTTAAACTCAAGTAATAGAAACCACTTGCCTGGAACATTAAGTACACATACACACACACATTTTTCTCAGATTTTTAAAGAAACTTGTTGTTGTAACAAAATGCACGCTCACATAAACATCGTTTAAACCATACAGATTAGTTTTTCTTCAGAGAATATCATAGGATATTTGGAAGATTTTTTTCTGGAAACTTAGGATTTATACTCTATAATAAAAGAATGACATATGAACTACCCACCCAATCTTTTTGGTGCTGATTATTCCTATAGCATCCTCTTCCCTGACTAGTTCAAATCTTCTGACAACCACACAGAGAACTGACAGTTACAAACTGTAACTGATGGTAGCCATAAAAATGACAGTGGTTTCCTTCTAATCTAGACACTGTACATTGTGAAGGGGGCAAAGATGAATCTATATATAGCAAGTGTACACTGTGGCACCACATCCCAAGTACTAGCTTTGAATTTGGAAAACCCTGCAGGTAGCCATTTATGTCTACAAAGGAACACCCCACCCGGCCCCACACCTACAGTGTTACTTTAGAGCAGTGGTTCTCAAACTTCTGTTAGGGTTTTCTGGAGGGGTTCTTTGAATTCAGATTACCCCAGCCCCAGAAAACTGGAGTAGAGCTGTGTCTCTGGGGGGGCACACTGAGAACTAAGGATACAGCAAATTTATTTAAATGATGATGAGTATGTTCAAAAGGAAAACCGTGGTATCGTTCAGGGAAACCCCTTTATTTCCTGCTAGGATCAAGGAGTGCCTATTTATTCTAAAACTAAACTTCAGTGTTAGGGCTGATTCTGGGCCATAGTGATATTGTTTGAGGCAGTAACACTAATGGTTTTCCTGGCCTCTGTTCTTTAGTTCTACTGATTTTCTCTATTGGGAAATATTTTAGAACAAATAGAATTGTGCTGATTTAAAGGAGCTTTTCTGTAAGGGCTTTTACAGATATCACTGACATTAGAAGCAAATACTGAAGTTAAATTTGAAATTGGGGGGAGATTTTTATAGAAGGAAAAATATTTCAGTAGAACTTTGTTTCTAGAGGTACCCACAAGTTTTCAGTATCCACAATTCCCTATATGTGGTAACGCTTAGGTACCTTTTATCAGAGTAAAAGAAATCTGAAACCTCTATGTCCTGTTACAGTGTGTTGAAAAGTATGGTATAGATTGTGTGAAAAGTTTGCCTAATGAGAATTGTTATCAACTGGGACAGGAATTCTGAAATTTGATGTTCAAGTCAGTTAGAAGAAAGGCCTTTGCCCATGCTATTTAGGGCATTCCCTAGCTCAACTGGCAGAGGTTTCATCCTGAATTCTAATGCCCTGCATTCCAGATCACAATATGGAATCCTGATTCCTATCTACTCCTTCTCCATAGAAACAGCTGGTAAACAAAACTATGTGAATGAAATTGCTTCTCCTGTAGGCTATTCCAGAAGCAGCTTCAATGTCTCCTATAGGAGACTGGAACCTTAGCATGGGTCTATAAATATGAGTCAATTCAAAGATGATAGAGGGTAAAATAACATGTTTAGCTTCTAAAATTCTACAATCACAAGATTCTGTTTAAAAAAGAAAAGGGCTGGGGGGCGGGGAGGTTAATACAGAAATGCTGACAGGTAACATTAAACCAGAATGTTGAACAGGTAATGCTCTCCTTCTGTCATGCTTCACTATTTTAATCATTTTCTTCTCTCAAGAACACATAATTTCAGAGTCCTTATACTAACCTTGTAAGATATTATCAGCTCCATTTCACATCTGAAAAAACTTAAATTATTAGACCAAAGTTATAATTAGTGGTAAACTCCAGCCCAACTCCTAATCCAAAAGCTAGCAGTCTTTCTAGATTACTTTGGCTACCCATTTTTGGTTTTGTTTTATTATAGATTGAGATAGAATATGTTCATTTATGTATGGATATGTATATTTTATAAAAGTATTTAGATGGGAAAATATTTATCTGGATCTTCAAGCCTTTAATGTCTTACTCGTCTTACCACTGAAATTGTTCACCCTTTAATAACTAGTTTCACGGTTATAGTTCTCTATTACAGAAATGACTTGTTCCTAGGAATATGGTGTATTGAGTAGTGCTTATTTTTTTAAGTCTTTTAGTATTTTCCCTTAAGAGCTATCAATTTTAAAAATGAAAAATTGTAAATATTCATATGTCCATAATTTCTTCATTAAGAAAAAATGCCTCCTCCAGACCACAGAAATCCTGGTCATTCCTAAGAGGGGTAGAAGCAGGAAGTCCATTCTTCCCCTGCACAATAACACTCCAATAGTTGGGCACATAACATTACGTGGCCATTACACTCTGCAAAAGCTTTAAGAAAGATTTTCTTTTTTTGAGATACTTGCCAACTGAAGAGATGCAGGTTTGAGGTTGCCTACTGCAGTAATGTAACCAAATGCAAAATTTATTTGGAAATGTGAAAACTAAAAAGCTAAAAAGCAGACGGAGCAAGCACTATTATTTGAATTTTCAGATCAAACCAAACTTTCTTGAGATTTCTAAGTCAAGTGAAAAAAATTTCCTATTTTACGAAAGTGAATTTGATCTCTATTTCTGTGACATTATATTTGGACTTCTTAAATGGAGATTATTGAACACAATCTTTTACCTGTGTCTATTACGTATTACAACTATAAAATAGTATCTGCTGAGAAAAGGCTCTGAGGGTAAAATGAGCTATAAAGCACATAAAAACACCAACTGCCGTGTCTGGCATTCAACAAATATCACTTCTCCTCCCCTTTTCACCATTACAAAATAACATAACAACAATAAATTGAACAGTTATGATTTTTAGTGTTTTTCCTGTATTTAATGTAAGCTACCACCATGAAGTAGGTGCTACCATTACCCCATATTACAGAAGAGGAAAAGTACAGAGAGGTTTTATAACTTATCCAAAGATTCACAGACATTGTGGGAGAACTGAGGAACAAACTGTCTCATTACACAGCCATAAAGTCCTGTGCTTTTGAGATTTGTGAGGTTAACTGTCACCTCTTCTTATGTCACTGAACTAGTCTCAGAAAACTTTTCCAAAGTTTAGCTTTTCCTTCTTGAGTAGATTAGGAAGCAGGTTTATTAATCTCAGCTCACAGTTAATGCTAATAAAGAAAAGGTCCAAAACAGCAGGCCTTAGAGGCACAGTATACTTAGTACCTGTGATCGTTAAGCTGTGGAAGTTTAGCAGCAGCTTTTTCATTTGTACCTTGTGTATAGTGTCGATGTATTCTATACTGTGCTTTCTTTTTTCAGTTATTTCTTATAAATAGCTGTGAATTTAATTTACCCCTCATAATTACATTAAGTATTATAAAAACTCTAACAATAGCTGAGGAACTCAAGGACAGCAAACAGGTGGGAAAGCAGGACTGCAGCTGCCTGGAGTCTGGCTCACTAGGTTCTTTATCCACTCCCTGAGGGCAGGGCCTGGGTCTATTAGGTCTGGTACCTAATCCACTGCAAAGTGCCGAGAAGCATGCAAATAGTTAGTACAGGCTCTTTATTAAAAGAAGAATACTTTCAAGCTATAGAAGGGGACTTTAATATAAAGTAGACATGCATTCTATAGAAAGAAAAAAGATTTAAGGGTAGATCCTTTCTTGACCATTTATGGAAACTCACTAATCCAAAAAAATCCACATTGTCACCCTGACACAAATTTCCCTCCACTCATCAGGCAAATTTGCACATTCCCATCCAGGAATACCAAAACCTTAATATGTGTAGAGACAGAGGGTCATAAAAATAGGAAGTCAGCCATGAAATAAATTCATGTTTATTTTATGATTCAATTTAGTCACTCTTTCCCCAACCTTTTAAACATGAGCAGTATGTGCCATTATGACAGCTATTAAGGATGAAAGGATTAAACTATAATTATCTTATAAGACTAGCATACTGTCTAACCTGATTAGAGCAAATTCATCTATTTGAACTAAAAATACTGCCCTAAAACAGGTAAATAATGAAATAAAAACCCTGCGGGACCTGTTTCCACTATGTATTTCTTATGTAAGCTGTCATTCAAATAAAGAGTCATGTACTTTTAACTTTTATTAGTAAGAGATTTAAGTACAAATAACCTGACATTTAGAAGAAAATTATTCACTCCCTAATGTTTGTTCACAACTTTCCTTTATGTTTAATCTTCAACTTCAGTGCTTTATACCATAATGCTTCTAAGTCTATTAACTTAATTTTAGGTTTAATTATTGTCTTATGGCAACTGGTTAGAGACTAGAAAACATCAGGAAGACTAAAATTACTTGAAAATAAAGCTTCTTAAAAGCTTTTTTAAAAGACTAACACAAAATAACAGAAAAAAATAGCTAGGAACAAAATTAACATTACATAACATTTTATCAAGAACTGCATTACAAAATTGTTTTACATATATTAGGATGATTTGCAATATACTAGTGCTTATACATTAATAGAAGTAACAAGCTTATTAATGTTTAATATAGTTTAGCACTTTTGATTGTTCCCAATAAATGGCAGGAACACAACTTAGATGATAGGTGGTACTTCTTTTAAAGATCTAACCAAGTAGATCTTGTCAAATAGTTATGAAATGATATTCAATAATAAGCATTTATAAGAACGCAAGGTAAAATGTAACTTTAGTTCCATCACCAATATGTATGCTTGGCATCAAAAATCATACTGTGAGCAAATAAAATTTGGGGGCGGGGAATAAAGCTCATTTACAGTAAGTGCCAATATAAATGTTTTCTGTTCTTCGCCTGACATACTATCTCCACCACTCTTTAAGCGGGTTCTCTCTGGTGGTGGTATATTACTGCTTCTTGAAGTGGAATCAGACCCAGCATCATCAACTCCTATGCAGCAGAAGCTAGCTGCAAAAGACCACCCAATGTATTTCAATAACACAACCACCAGCCATATTCATTAAGGTAAAAGCCACACCTCTAGAACATCTTTACCCAAACTCGCTTTAATATTAGCCCTTTATGTCCAATAATATTACAGTATTGTTTCTTTGGTTTGAGGGTAATTTCAAATATTAAAATTAGATATTAAAATTTCCAAATTTCATTATTCTGGAAACATAATTAAGCTGAAAATCTAAACAGGGATAAAATTTCCACTACTCCTAGTATTTGGTATGAAATTTCATACTCAGTCACTAAGATACAAGGAGAAAATGAATGATTAAACTGCATTCAAACCTCTGGGAGTCATGACAGAGGACTTGTTCATGCAAACAGACAAATGTCTTCCTAATTCAACCTAATATGTTAGTGCAGATATAGGTAAGTGATTTAATGAGATTTGTAATTGGGAAATGAGTCGCATTTAACTGGTTACTTCCAGAAGAATATGAAATCCGGATACTGTCACTGCTTTCGCTTTAGAGTAGTTCAGTCTTGCCAAGTAAAGACCCCTGCCAAGTAAAGAACCCCAGAGGACTCTGGTTCACCACCACCCTAGAGCTACACGTGCCAACACAAGCCCTTGACCTTTAATTTGCATGCAACTGTCAGCAGGAAGACTGTATTTTAGCTCAGTAATGATCTGACCAAAAATAAATAGGGGTCAAAGTAGGGAGTTAATATGAACTCCAATGCAGTAAGAATTCCCCGAGCACTGGTTTAAGAGGTTAAAAACTATTTGCAAATAAAAAATCAAAACCATATTTAGATAGAATTTTGTGGTTTCATTCAAGAGTCCCCTTAATTCTTGGCCAACTAGCTATGTGGTATGATCTAATTCTTTTTATTTGCACTGTATTAAAAATCATTCATTAAGGATATTTTAATATTAGAACATCTAAAGGTTTATAATAAATACCATATTAAAATATTTTAATATTTACAATTGGAAAAAATGTATATTGTAGTCAGTCATCTCAGTGCTACTTCTTCAATTTCATCTTCTACAGAATCAACTACTTTTACTGCTGGTTTATGATTTGCATGTTTTAATCGTTGTCTGTTTGGATTAAAACTTCTTCCTTCACTCATAAAAAGGTCATCATCTTCATCATATTCTCTACCCTTGCTGCTTTTATCCCCAGGGAGAAAATTTAGAGGGCCAAAGTCTCCTTTGCTGGTAGCCAGAGCATTTTGGTCGCTGCTTTTAGAGGAAATGGTGCCACCACCACTGGCACCAAATAGCTGTTCCATCAGATTAGCCTTTTTCTCTTTTCTTGTAATAAAATCTACACTGTCTTTACCAAGTTTCTCTGTAGTATTTCTTTGGAAATCCAAAAGGCCACTTTTTGGGCTAAATGGATCTGACCTCCCTGATATTTTTGCAAATGAAGGCACATAGCTACCAAATGCAAACTCATCTGAAGAAGCTGGGCTTCTCATGTCTCCTGAATTCTGATCATCTCTTTTTGTAGTTAAAAGACTGATATCTTGAAAATGATGTCCATTAAATCTCTCCGAGGATTCAGAGAACATGTACATTTGGGGGCTTCTTTTGGGAGAGTGCAGTTTTGATTCTAAATCAGGTAACAATGGCAGAGGAGGGCATTTTAGATTCTGAGAATCTTGGAGCTCTCTGTTGATTTCATTCAGCTTAGCAAGCAGCATTTCTCTCTTCAGTCTGTCTTCTTCATCTTCTTCCAATATATCAACATTTTGAATTTGATATGTATCCATTTGGTATTTTCCAGTTTCCAATGCTGGCTTTTCTCCTCTCTCAAATATAGATGTCTTCTCATTATGCTTTTTAGCAGGTTCTGTGCTTACCCACTCTGTATGAAATCAAATTTAAAAAATGGGTTTTTATATGGGATTTTATAGCAGTTATTTTATTGTTAGTACATAAACATTTCCATACTTATATTCTCGGATTCAATAAGAATATACGTTAAGGTTCAGATTTACAGAAAAAATGTGAAAAAAAATTAAAACAATTCAAAAGGATACTTACACCCCTATGTTTACAGCAGTACCATTTATAATATGTAAGACTTGGAATCAATCCACCAAATGCCCAAAACGTGACTGCCTCAAGAAGATGTAGTAGATATACACAATGGAATACTATTCAGCGATCAAAAAATAATGCCATTCACAGCAACATGGGTGGAGCTAGAAGGGATCATGCTCAGTGAAGTAAGTCAGAAGAAAAAAAAAATATCAGATGGTTTCACATATCGGAGAACCAAATAAGGGGCAAAGGGAGAAAAAATAACAATAAAAAACACAGCAAAACAGTAAGACAACTATAAATGAAAGAGACATTCTGCAGGGGACAAAAAGAGAGAGACCACAGTGAGAGTGGGAAGAACACAAGGGACTATGGTGATGGTGCACGGGTGAATTGTTGGTGTGAATTCTATGGGCACTACAACTGAGAAAAGAAAGCAAACATTGCAAAAAAATAAAAAAGTGAATAATGATGTAAAATATATATAAAATAAATTTTAAAAAAGAAAAAAATGTTTTTTAGGATGGGGTAGGGAAGAAGATTCTCTTTTTTTATACCCCTATACATAATAATTAAATGTATTTTAATTGACAGAACTGTAATAAGAGTAAAGTTAAATTTTTTTAAGTTAAAAATTATATTGGAATAGTATAAAAAAGTCTCTGTTCTGAAAAAATACACATGAAAGTATTTTAGGGTATGGGCATGATTATTCTAACTCTTTAGTTATTATTGCCACTTCAGTTTTTAAAATTTTCATTTGGAAATAATTTCAAAATTATAGTAAGTAGCTAAGAACACCATAAATTTGGTAGTTTTAGTAAATGGCATACATTCTCACTGGTGTGAAAAACCATTCCATATAGACTTCAGGAAAAAAGGACAAAGAAGTGACAATCTTCGAATAATAACTAGTTTTTTACCTTATAGTTTGACATGTCAAAGCACTTCCCTTTTGTGCATTAACCAACAGTGATGTAAACATAGCTTCTACTTCAACTGTTTTCAGTATACACACAAAACTACATTTACTTACATAAGCAACAGTGAAGTCATGATTCTATATTCCATTATGGGGAAAAGGATTTTCTTCTTTGTTACTATATAATTAAAATATACTATATAACTGATAAAATACATTTAAAGGATTAGAGTCTGGGATTCTTCTTGCCTATACCTTTAAGGCATTTTATCCAGATGAAAATGAATTTATTTCTGAACTTCATTTACAGTATCTGAAACTATGAGTTGGTTCACTAAACTTTCATACTAATGATTGAACACATCAAAGATTTACTTTACATATTAAAACAAAGGAAATATATAGGAGTATATTCAGAACCTCACAATTCATTGATTTTTATGTTTGAGCTAATCTGTAGACAAGAGACTTTCAAGGTCAAGTCAATAATAGGATAGTCTTCCACTTATTCCTTCATCAAGATTTAGTTAATACACAAATAACTGTTTTCCTTCAGTAGCATTTACTGAAGGTAATTTGTCCTTATTTTTTTTTAAAGGATTTATTTATTTATGCATACAAGCACTAGGGTACAGGCCAGAGGTGTGTGTGTGGGGGTGAGAGGATTCACCAGAGAGGGGGGAGCAGAACAAGCAGATCAACAGAAGTACACTGCTGAGGGGAGCAGCGGGCACAGCAAGAGAGGTCTGCCGTGCTATGTGGGTCCCCTCCCTGGCCGGCAGCAGGGATTGAACTCGTGCTACAGTGATTGCGGTTTGCTTCATAGTGCGTTGCTTAACCCACTGCGCCACCAGGGAGACCCTGTCCTTACTTCTTGATTCCAACTAACAACTGACTTAGAGTCCTCATTTCTTATTTCCCTTCATGTCATTCAAATGTTGTGACTCCTGATTGACCATCTATATCAACCTTTTCTTGTTCTATATAAATCACAATTCAGCTGTAAGATATTAGGTGATGTTAACCCTTTCTTTCCCAAGAGATGCTGACTACTCATTTGCTTCAACTTTCTTACCATCCTCCATCTTTTCAACCTCCTGTTGTACAACATCAAGTCCTTGATCTTTAATGAGTTTTTCTTCTCTTTCCACAATTGGGTTTAGAGTCTTGACTTCTTCATGTTCATTTTGCTCCTGAGATTCCAGGCCCTGTTATACAGTTTTTAAGAATGCAAGTTCATATGTAGAAAAAGGGGGAAAAAAATCTACTTACTAGCACGGATTTCTCTTATTAAACGTGATTACCATCTAAGTTAAATTAAAGCAAAGTTTCAATTTAAATCAGTCACAAATTACTACTATTTGAAAGAAGCTTCGGATACACAGGATTTTTTTTTTTTTACTTTATGACATCAATTAATAGAAGTCCATACACTATATGAAATTTTAAATGGACAAATTTGTTGCTTTCACCACAAACTTAATTAGTTCAGTACCCAGAAAAGGCTGTTCATCAGCTATGGAGGCTAGTGAAATGTCACTGAACAAATGAGATGTTGCTGACCTGTTTGGAGTCACAAAGGAATTAACAAATTACATCTTTCAAGTAACCAAAGCTTCAATTACTAAATTTTAAAACTCCTAATACCCAGAAGAAAATGAAAATACCAACTTGAAAAGTTATATGTACTATTTACAGAAGCCAAGAACTGGAAACATGAGTGTCTACTGATTGATGAATATATAAAGAAAATGGGGTGTGTCTTAGATAGATATATACAATGGAATATTATTTAGGTATAAACAGGAGGAAATCTGCCATTTGAGGCAACATGGATAGACCTCGAAGGCATTATGCCACGTGAAATGCATTAGAGAAAGGCAAATATATCATCTCACTTATATCTGGAACCTCTAAAAATTCCTAAGCCAAACCAAAGTTAATGGATACAGAAAACAGAATGGTGGTGGTGGGGAAGCTGTGAGAGGGTCATAGAGGCAGATAAAATTGATGAAGGGGATAAAAATAGAAACTTCCAACTATAAAATAAGTGATGGGAACATAATTTTTCCATATATAAATATTGAATCACATTATACACCTGAAACTAATCAGGTTACAAAAGTCAGTTTTATCTCAAATTCTATTGAAACAAAAATATAAACTTGAAATACTTTTTCTTTTTGTCTTGAAAAATTTACTTAGGAAAGAAGAGAGAATAAAGACTCCCAGATAGATGGTACCTGGGAGGGGCAGAGAGAGCCGAGTAAAATACTTTGTTTCTTATGGTGTCTTCAAATGTATGATTTTTTCTTAATGAAAGTGAAAATAACCATTTTATCAGTAGATATGTATAGCAGAGAGTTGTTCCCTAGTATCTTCTTTCCCATTCTTCCTGTTAGCAGGGTGTAAGGATTCTTAACTGGAGACTACATTTCTGAGCCTCCTTTGCAGCTACACAGAACTGATGGAATGTGAGTGGAGTAAATGCAACTTATGATCACATTTCTGAAAACGAAGCACCTTGCTTTCTATTTCTTTAGTACTCTTCTCAGAGAGTGGTGTGTCAGTTCCAACTATATGGAGAACAACTACGTGCTTTAAGATGAAAAAGTGATATGAAAAAATGACTGCTGTGGAACAAGCTATCCATCTATCCTGGACTTTCCACAACCTTCAGTATATTACAAGTGAAAGAAATGTGTATTTTGCTTGAGCCACATATTCTAAGTGTCTTTATAATAGGAACTTTGCTTGTACTATATCCTTAGCTGCCATTTGATGAGGAAGTTTAAAGTGGCAGGATCAGTCTCAAAAGCTATATAAACTTCATGATTATTACCACAACTCTAAAAGGTAACTTTCCCCCAGTTTTTTAGATTAGTAAATTGAGCCTACAAACAAAAAAAAATCACACTAAAACATTTAAGTTATGTTTCTATTAAAAGTAATGCTGCTAACTCCATGGCTGTATGTATTCTATACGATACAGTAGGTGGTGCAATAACTTGAAAAGACCATTTTTAAAAATCCTCTTAAACAATTCCTTTGTTTTTCTACACCTTATAATTTTCAAAAAGACAAATTAACACAATATAGTCTCGATTACAGTACAAATATAGAAACACACCTGAGACAACAACTTGTCTAAATTGTAAAACAAAAACTAAAGAAACAAACACTTAGGAACCAACCATCCATTTTTTTTTTCCATCACAAGAAACAATCTTAAAGAGTCACTGGAAAACTTACAAGTAACAAAAATATGGGAATATTTGAAATATACGAGATTTCATATAGATAGTGTGAAAGATTTAAGTTGTGAACATTAAAGGTAAAAACCCTCTTAGGAAAAAGACCTTCTGTATGAGAATATAATGATGGGTTATGGGTGATTTATTGGTGGAAGAACTGTGGTAACTACACCAGAGGATAGAAATCATATACAGTCCAAAAATTAAAAAAAAAAAAAAGTCTTCCAGTATTCAATATAAAAGTCCTTTTAAATGCATATCTAACATCCACTAATTTTATTCTAATTTTGAATGGTATAAAGTCAGGTTCCACTGTAATTACTATGCTCAGTTAACCTATAGCATTCTCCTATAAAGGAGAATGAAAAAAATGTAGTCAAATTCTAAAATCTTTTGAAAACTACTACAATTTGCTATTAATCACAAGAACAAGGAGGATTTTTAAAGTTTATCTGTGTACATGAAAAGTAAGAAATGTAGAAAGTAAATTTTTCTTTTCTCCTACCTTCAACTTGAAGCTATAAGGCAAACTTTCTGAAGCATCTGAAAGATGCAATGTGAACTAATGGTCAATCCATAGGCATTTGCTAAAACATACAGGTTATCTTTCTCAAAATTCAAGTTGCATACTTACAACACCAGACATTAACACTAGCTTCACTGCTAAAATTGTGAAATGTTTTATATTGTATTTTTAGGAATAACTTCAAACCTAGAGTTTTGTACCTAATCATATTGCTAAACTCACCAAAGTAAGATGTTCAGGTTCTTCCCATTTGTTTTCATAACACACACCTGTTTGTGGTGTTATAGGAAATTCTTCCAGTATGAAGTCTTCATTGGTTTGTACTCCTTTTGTACACTGGTCTGTAAAATCACTCTGGCATGCAGCTACCATGAAAATTATAAAAGAATTTTTTTTCTAATCATACTGAACAGTGCTGAGACATGGAATTAACTGGTATATGTTCACTATATATATGAAATAATATGTGTTTTGTTTAACTCTAGAATTGTTCACTGTTACTATTTTTCTTTTTAGGATTTACTGGTAATTATGCAATTTGAGGATAATTCTGATGGGTAAGTCCCATTAAGATTTTATAAAGATTTTTAATCTTCTGTAATTATATTAATATAAATTCAAATTTATATTAATATAAATTCAAAGATATAGCAACAGCAAAGTATTTGGTATTATGACATGAAATGAGATTTGCTATAAAACTAGAAAAAAGTTAAACAAAATTAGCAAAATATAAGTTAAGGCTAGGTGATATATAAAGGTTAATTCTACTATTCTCTAATTTCAGGTAGGTTTTCATATTTACATAAAAGTTTCAAAAATAAGAAAAAATTTTAATGACAGGAAAAAACTAAGAAAATCTGAAAGGAGTTCTGAAAAATAATTATAAGGAATTTAAATTTATTTAAAGAAGTTCCTTCCCCCTTGCTCCTGACTTCAGAATTTATTAATTAATAAATTTTATTTATTAAGTAATTTTTATTACTTAATAAAGTAATAGCACATTATCAGTATTAAGTAATAATACATTATTAAGTAATAGCACATTATCAGTATTTCAACAGTAATGTCTACTCACCATTTTTTGTTGATGTCATTTCTTTTTCTTTCTTTGGAGAGGACTTTGGCAGACGGTTGGAATATATATTTTTTATATCTAGTTCTCTCTCTTTTTCCTGAAAAACAATGTAATTAAAGATGTAGTCTCAGTTCAAAACAAAATCTTCACTTTAACTTGCATTTTGATTACTAAACTTAAATACACCTGCATTAGTTTCTCCTTTTAATTACCAACTATAGAAAATAATGTTTCTAAGACACTTAGGTTAGGGTATAACAATGATTCTCCCTAAAATGTACTGGCAAAAAAGAAAACTAGGTAAATAAGCAAAATCCTTTTTCTACCAACTGCCACCTGATAGAGTTAATATTAAGCTAGTATGTCCAAGCTTAACCAGCCCCAAAGGCAAAGAATTTAGTAAGTACCATTCAATTGTGGGTTCTGAATTATGGGTGAGTTTAAAAGCAGACCATTCTTTTGAAAACAAGTGTTTGTAAGCATTTTAGGGCTAAGAATTAACAAAATGAAAATTCTATGTAAAATCTGCATCAACATTCAAATTGCCCATTTCAATTCATCAGTAATATTTAGATAGCATTAATATCTGCTTTAACACAATTAGAATACTTCCTCTAGAGAGGCATCATGTGAAACAATGTAAAAAAGTATCAAGGGGTTAGGGTACTGGATTGATTATTCAACCAGAAAAACTCTACTTCCCATAACTTTCTTCAGGATTTTACAATTTATTTCAGTTATATCATTCAAATTAGTGTATTCGGTATTTCTTTTCCAGAACATATTGGTTAACAAACCTTTCTCTAAGCATTAAAGACATTTATAAATTATACTGTATCAAATTAAAAATGTGAATAGTAACAATGTTTACTAGGTTCTCCACACTGCCCAAGGCACCAAGAACATACACTGGAAGAAGGAAAGCCTCTTCAATAAATGGTATTGAGAAAATCTGGAAAGCCACATGCAAAAGGATGAAACTGGATCACTATCTCATACCACACACACAAAAAAATCAACTCAAAATGGATAAAAGACTTGAATGTAAGACCTGAACCCATAGAAGAAGAGAGCTAAAATATCTCACAATATAATGTCTTTAGGGATTTGTTCCCAACAGCAAGTTAAACAAAAAAGAACAACTGGGACTATATCAAACTAAAAACCTGTGCAGCAAAAGAAACTAAGAAAACTATAAAATAACAAAAAGGGGAAAAATATTTGCATGCCTACATTTGACAAAGGAGTCATAGCAAAGATCTACACTCAACAAAAAGAAAACAAATAACCCAATCAAAAGATGACGTGTGTTGGGTAGTCGGAGAAATCATATACTGTCCAAAAATTAACAACATAAGCAGTACTTCATTTAAAAATAAACTAACTTAAAATTAAAAGCTAAGACCAAAATTACAAAGTTTTAAAAATACCATCAATATTATCACCACAATTGGTGTTTACTGGAAACTAGACTTTTGGTGGTGATCACAACGTGGTATATACAGATATCAAGTGACAATGCTGTAAACCAGAAGTCATATTTTAAACCAATTTTACTTCAATAAATATTTAACAAATATTAACTTTAAAAAGCCATAAAAAAATGTGGGCAGAAGAGCTAAACAGGCACTTCTCTAAGGAAAACTTTCAGATGATTAATTATTAGTGAAATGCAAATAAAAACCACAATGAGATACCACCTCACACTGGTGAGAGTGGCTCACATAAATAAGACCTGACCAGGATGTGAGAAAAGGGAACCCTCCTACACTGCTGGTGGGAATGCAGACTGGTCTAGCCATTAAGGGAAAGCAGTATGGTGATGTCTCAAAAGGTTAAATATGAATCTGTCATATGACCCAGTAATTCACTTCTAGGCCTCTACCTGAAAAATTCAAAAATGTTAATTTCAAAGGAAACTTGCGCTACCATTTTTATTACAACATTTACAACAACCAAACTATGGAAATAACCTAAGTGTCCCAAAACAAATGAGTGGATCCAGATGAGGTTTATATATGCAATGGAATATTACTCAACAATCAAAAGATAAACGCATGCATTTTACAGGAACATGGATGGAGCTGGAAGGGGAATAAAAGAGGTAAACACCAATGGTGTCACTTATACATGGAATGCAATGAAATCAAACTAAGAGTCAGTTAACTTGTAAACTTGTAACTTATACAGTAGATTATAAACCATAGAACAAAAGCACCCAGATGGGAAGGAGAAGAAAGGCTGAGAATAAAAAGGGAAAGGAGCACAATCGACTATGGTGGGGCGCTTCTATATGTCGAAAATACTACTAATAATGTAAGCTCAATTTAAAATTAAAAGTCAAACTGGGGAAAAGTTGGGTTTTTATTTATTATAAGTGAAAATAATGCAATTTAAAATGAAGTGCTTACCTTCAATTTGTGATGTAGTCGTTGTAGTTCCTTCTGTAGAACTTTATTTTCATCATGAGCCTCAAGTGCCTTTTTCCTTTCAGCAAATAACTGCCGCTGGAAACTGTTAGTACTTAGCTCAAGGTTTTTTGACAGTTCCTATGATTTGTGTACACATAAAAACATTTTTTAAAAAATTATTCAACATACAACTAAGCAATCAAAAAGATAAACTCATGACATTTTTGACTGCATGGATGGAGCTGGAAGGGATTATGCTAAGCTAAGTAAGTCATAAAGAAAGAAATATTGGGTGGTTTCACTTATATGTGGAACAAAGGGTTAGGAAACAAAATTTGCACGCTGACCATAACCATAGCTCTCAGGCACACAACAGGAGGGGTTGGAGGAGAGGGCAGCAGAGAAAGTGAAAATGGGAGAGATCACAGGTGCTACGGTGATGGGAGAGAACTACGGAATTGTAGCTGAGGGGAGAAATCAAATAATGTCCCAAAATTAACAACAACATAAGAAAAGTTTTAAAAATGTTTTTGTAAATACAGAAAAAAAATTCAACAGTAAAATATTGCACTTAGCATCAAAATGATGTTTGTGGCAGTACTGTATGAGACATACATATTAGGCAGGGTTTAGTGTATGTGAACATAAAATAAACTGGGAAATAGATTATAAGGTACCTAGCCTATTTGTTCCTTTTTTGTTTTATATAATTTGTAAATAAATTCTTAAGCACTTGCTTAAAGCATAGATGGAGAGTCGTTTTAAGTTGGAACCAAATATAACCAAAGGATATGATGAAGAACACCAGCTTTTTGAATCTGTCAGGCAAATAGATACCAAGAGAGCTAAAATTACATAGCACTATTCAAGGTGCATAGAATATTGCTTCATTTCTAGATAAAAATAGGCATTTCTATAATCTTCAAACATGTTACATGACATTCTTCTGTATGAAAAGCAAATGCCTTTAATGTATAAAAAAGTTACTATAAATGTAATGTTGAAAGTATTTTTAAAAATCACAAAGAACAGATAAGTTACAATCTCATCACTCTGAAAATCAATGCCAATATTTTAGTATATACAATATAAGATGTACTTTCCTCACTAAATGTCATAACCTTCTGTCAAAATCTAATTTTTAATGGACAGCATTCTATTTTATAGATTATGACTAACCAAATTATGCTGCTCAACATGAAAATACTGTTTTTCCCATGGTGAACATCCTAGTGTATATAAGTTCATTTTTAATTTTTATTATAATTATTTCCACAAAGTAAATGCTAAGAAATGATGTTTCGGAGCTGATACATTTGTATAATTTTAGAATTTTGAAAAGCATAATGAAAATGCCGTCCAGAAATGCTGTAATAATTTAGTTTCTAAAAATGTATAGTAACTTTTATTGTACTATATTCATACAATAATTAACTAGATATTGTAATTTTTTGTCTATTGGATTGGCAAAAAAGATCATTAATTTGTATTTCTTTGATTAGTACTGAAATTTTCTTATTTACTGGTCCTCTATATAAGGAAATCCTTTTATATGGTGTAACAGAAGTTTAAAAGTGAAGGACAAAATAAAGAGATAGCAATATTATAATACTAAAAAAGCTAAGACTTTTCTGGAATCAAAGATAATAAAGAATCATCAATGGATATTAAATTCTGATAAGAATTAAGAAACTTATAAATACTTAAAGTGGTTTCCCACTCTGCTTATTGGTTTCACTGAAAGAGGAAAAAAAAACAATACTTATATGGTGGACAAACACTGAGCACTTTGGCCAGAGGGTCAATGGCCAGACTGGCCTTCATTGTTGTAAACATCAGCAATGAAGGACAATCATGTGACTCTAGATGTAATATCTCAGGAATGAAGCAATATCACCTATTCAGTACTCTGGCCAAGAATACAAAAACCTCAATGTAATAACAATTGAACATCAGTGAAATGCAAATTAAGAACTTTCTATTAAACAAAAGGGGATGGAACTGTATTTTTCTAAACTAATACTGTTATTAAAAGACTACAAAAATATGCAGAAACATTTCAATTAAAGGCTAAAGACTTCTTGGACAACTCAACATAAAACTTGCCTCTAGACTGAATCCTGCACTGGTAAAGTGAAGGATTAGCAAGTCATTATGTATAATAAATAGGATTATTATAAATGTGAACTTATAAAGTAACTGTGCTATAGTTATACAAGGGCATATCCCTACTAAGAAATATAAACCAATGTATATAGTGGTAAAGGACATGATGCACGGAACTTATTCCAACAGTTAAGGAAAAAAAAAAACAAGGGATCAGGAAAGAAATATATAATAAACTTAAAAACAAAACTAACAGGCAACTATAAATCAGACATTCTGCAATGGATGGGAAGGAGGAGGGATCAAAACAGGGAGGGAAGAGTAGAAAGGACTGGTGATGGTGCATGGGTGATTAGTGGTGGGAATTTTATGGGGGACTACACCTAAGAGGAGAAAGCAAGCACTGTACAAAAGGAAGAATGATGTTATATGTGTATATATATATAAATGTGTCTGTGTACATGAGTGTATGTGTTTGCATATGACAACAAAAGATAAACCTGGGTAAAGAGAATAGGAAGCAACTCTCTATTTTTAAAAATAGTCCAAAATGTTGGGTTGTCGAAAAGTCATGACAATATTTTTTGACTTGTATGCAAAAATACATCATGACTTTTCTGACAACTCAATAAAAAGTTAATTTTGAAGACATTAGCAAGATAGCAGCAATAGAGGACGTGCCTTGCTTTGCTACTTAAAGGAACAATTAAAAATTAGCCAGGAAAGGGACACCATTGAGAATGCTACAACATGATGAGGCTAAAACAACGCATGCACTCAGAAACTAACACAAACTTCACTAGAAGAGATGCTGAGGTGGTCCACATTTCACTATGACAGAGAATGGGTAGAGAAAATGTGTAAAGGTGACAGTAATGGGGGTAGATGACAAAAGCACCAGAACTATTGCTCAGCCAGCGGCCCTGAAAAGGGGGAAGCAGAGATGGTGTGCAAGCCATGCCCTTGGTCCAGGAGAGGCCCAAAGCAAAGGATCTGGGGTGCTTCACACAGGATAGAAGCTTGGCAAAGAGACAACAAAGAAAGTGCCTTACTATATTTGGCCTCCTGAACCTCTGGGACCTGTACTCCACATAGTGAAAGAGCACTGACGGTAGAGAGAATGCTAAGTCTCAGATACGGGACCCCAGAGAAAAAGGCTGTCACAAACAAGAACCAGACCACCCTTCAGCAGGTTCACAAACGTGGCTTTTCCCCTTCACAGTCCTTCCCCAATCCACTGAAACAGGAACTGCTAATAACAGCCTAACTACCTTTAGAACCACCAGGAACCAAAGCAAGAAAACCACAGCACTATCAGTTGTGTAAAAGATAAGTAGCTAAGATTTATCAATAAGTTTCCATTCAGATTTTAAACAAAAACCAAAAGGATATTTACCAAAACAGGCAGACAAAAGTTATTAACACATAGCAATTTGAAACTTCAAAGTTATATGGCATCATGAGAACAACTCCCCAGAGTCTAGAAGATGTGGAAGACTTATCTCCTCAGCAGTGTTCCAAATAATTACTATGAAGAAATACAAAGATATAAGAAAATTCAGAAAAGAAAATTAATGTGCTCAGGAATAAAATAAGCAAGAATGTAGAAAATGAACCTTTAAAAGTAATAGTGAGAGACTGAGGATGTAAAAAATACAAGAATGACATAGAAAGTTATGGAAACAGAGTGAAAATGAATTAGTGTACACAAAGTAGAAAACTAGAAATGACCTAGGTGGAAAAAAAGAAATGATAAAAGAGATGAAATACTCTGGGCACTATCTGAGTCTATGAAGAAAGAAAACATAAGACTAAATGTTTTCTCAAAGGCAACAAGAAAGACAACAGTTCATTCAAGGAAATAACTGAAAATTTTCCAAACCTGGAAAAGAATTGAATATATACGTCCATGAGCTAAAAGAACACCTGGAAAACTAAATGCAAACAGACCAAAGCACATATTAATAAAACACGAATCCCAAAGAATGTATTACATGCATCTAAGGGGACGTGTGCGCACTTGTGTGTGTACGTGTGTGTGCATTAGGGGAAGCAAGAAATTTATATAGGTATTACATCAGGCTATCATTGAGCTTCTCAGTTTAAACTCCACAGGTCAGAACAGAGTAGAATAACATATTCAAAGATAAAAACAGCCAGCCAAGAAAATATATTCTGCAAGACTCATTTAGATATGAGGGAGAACTAAAGGCTTTCCTAGAGTTATTATTTCAGACTTCTGTTATTCAAGAAAAACACCTGAAAAGCTTAACAAATAACAATAGACTGCGACACTTTGAAATCAGTAGAAAATCATACTTAAGGATAAAAGGCAGATAAAAGTATTAGGAAAAGATTAACTTGCTTTTAAAGATAATCCATATAGATATAAGTATCTCAGTAATTACAATTAATGTTAATAAATGACTACTGATTGTTCTATTGGATTTTTCTTAAAAAATAATCAAATATAAAAGCACAGACATAAATGATTAATAACCAAAAAAAAGGTGAAAAATACCTTCTGTACTGAAAATGATTGCCAATTTTGCAGACTAACCTATGTAATTTTTTTGGCCACTGATGTACACTGTATTTTTAATAAGTTACTGAACCTGGTAGGACTTTGGAATATTGAGCAAGGTATATTTCAATGATTAAGAAGAGATTATACCATACCATGTATTAAAAACACCTAATTAATACATTGTATAACATTATTTATTGTTCTGAATTTCCACTATTAGAGCTCTCTTTGCTTTCTGACCTATTTGTCGACTCTGAGCCCTCAGTCAGGACTCCTGTTTACCTAGGTAGGTAGGTAGATAGATCCATAGTAGATAGATAGGTAGGAGGTAGGTATTTGAATATATAGCTATAGGTAAAAAGGAAGATCAATATAGATACAGATGTAGAGATATGTAGGTAGGTAGATATATACATAGAGGCTACCAGATCTAAAGTTCCTTACCATGGGGTAGTACTTTTTTCCTCTCTCATTTCAAGAAAAAAAAAAATTAAACTATCTGCTATAGTCTTAGAATAGAAACTCAATATCCTCTCACCTCCCTCTCATATTGGTTTTTATTTTGGGAACCAGAGGTATACCTTGCCCTAAAGGTATTTCTCACACATGTACAAAGAAATAAACACAGGAAAGTAATGATCAGTGACATCTTTTACACAATGGCCACAAAATGTCAGTGGTGTGTACTGTAGCTATACAGTAACAATTTCAATTTGAAATAAACTTAATAAAATAGCATTTTCCCCAAATGACTAAGATCCATAGAATTAAACATACCTAATTAAACATTAATGCATGCAATCTTTTGCATCTTGCTCATAAACCTTAAGTTTTTTCCTTATCTTCTACTAAGAAATACTAGGGAAAAAAAGATTTCCATTTACAACTAAATACTGGATTAAAATAAGCAGTGTTAAAAGGACATTTATATTCAATGGGGGTGGGTGACACAGGACAGCTTTTTAGAAACCTAGAAATTTTACCTTAATTTTTTTCTCGGTGTCATCTATTTTTAACTCTGCTGAAACCAGTTTCTTTGCCAAATCATCTCGTTCAGGTAAGTGTCTAGCTTCAGAGATCTTTTTCAGTTTCTGTAAGGAAAATTTTGTCCTAAATAGTTCACCTTCTGTATCTTTCACCTTTTTCTCAGTTGCCCGTTCTTTCTCTTGAGATTTTCTTAAACGTTCTTTGAGTGCTGTAATCTCATTGTTATGACGAGCAATAAGTTGTGAAATTTCATTTTCTGCATCTTCAAACTTATTCAGAGCTTTCTCCTGTCTGTATTGAAGCCTTTTCAAAGCCTTATTTTCTTTCAGCAGCTCAGCTAACTTGACCTGGAGTTCAGTTACCTCATTCTGCAATTCACTGATTTTTAGCAGTCTTGCAGACAGAACACGCTTTGTAACAAGATCTGTATCTTTCCGAATTGGCTCCCTATTGAGGCTATGAGAACGAAATCCCACTCGGACTCCCTTTCTGTTTGGTGGGACCTTAGGGCTTGGTTTCCTAGGGGCTAGAAAAGAAACAGTAATGATGTAAAATGAAAGTTGTATCAAATGTAGTATTTATCCTAACACAAGCAGATCCATAATATTGTTTAGTGATTTCTTAAAGAATTTTACAAAATTTAGGTAAATATTTTTTAAAAGCTCTTAATAGGATGCTTCTATTAAGAAATGTTTGGAATCTTTTTAGAAAGGTTGAGAATATTCTAATCTCAAAAATGAGAACTCAATAGTTTATGTTAGTTATTTGCTGTAAAAGATGGCAGTATAGTATGACCATTTTTAATCTTACAGAAGCCAAAATTCAAACATGGGTATCATTAATTTAGTATGATACCTAATATACCTGAGTTGGAACACTGTGATATTCAATTATTTTGTACCAAAATGTTTGGAATTATTTAAAATGTGGAAATGTGTTTTCTCTAAAATTAATTATAGCTCCTTTATTTGCAAAAACAGGATGACAACATATTGTTCAATGTGAAGATTTGGGTTTGGCACTCAGATTATAGATGTGATTCTAAATGCTTTCTTTTGTGTGATATTCAAATAAAGAACTGACATAATTTGAGAACAAAATAAAAACAAAACTGTACCGAAGAATGCATATGCAATCTTTAAAGTGTATGTATTAAATTATACTTCATAAATTTATAATGTTGTTTTACTCAAAGTTCAGTACAGTAAAACCTCAACATACAAAGGGCCTGCCCTTTAAGAGAGGCACCTGGAAATCTACCTTAGTTGAGAAGAATGAACTCTACCTCCAAGGTGAATACATTTTTTTTCCAAGAAGGAAATGCACTCCAGAATGAAGAAAAAAAATGAAACACTAGAAAATCCAACCTGTTCCAATCCATCTAGTCATGGGTACACTGACAGCCTTATGTAAACAAGAATAACAGTATTTTCAATTTAACATTATAAAGTTTCATTAAAAAGATGGAAGACTTTATAGAAGTTGTCTTGAATTTGTAATCATTTAGGATGCCAGCTCTATAAATGCTGAGTATAAGAAAGGAAGTGGTAATAAAAAGAAATGAAAGCATACCTACTTAAACTTTGAAATTACATTATCCAAAATAGTAGTCACTAGCCATATGTAACTACTGAGAAATGTGAAATACAGATAATCCAAATTGAGATACGCTGTAATTGTGAAATACACTAGATTTTTGAACACTTGGTTTGAAAAAAAGGAATGGAGAATATTTCACACACATTTTATATTGACTACATAACATTTTGATGTTGAGTTAAACGCTGTTAAAATTAAAATCACCTGTTTTTGTTAATTGGTTACTAAATATAAAATTACATGTGGTTTGCATTTGTGAGATGCATTATATCTCCACTGGACAACATTGCTACAACTTTAAAATACAGGATCCATCATTTTTATTTTCTTTGTTAAACATACTGAGTTAAAGTGTTGGTATCAACATACTGTCATGGAATATGTACTTAGCTCTTAGAATGACCAACTTTATAGATAAAAATCATTATACATAAAGATGAATGTTAATTACTTCAAAGCTAATTTCACTATATAAAATTATACTGCTAAGTAAGAGACTTCATACAAATAAAAACTTAATTTGAAAAGTTAATGCCTAATATATACATACATATGCATATAAACAAAGATTTAGGATAAAAATTTTCTATTATTTTACATCAAATATTTAGTTAGAAGCTTCCAGAGCCAACTTTCTGACATCCTAAAACACTGAACATTTTTTAGTACATTCTTTTAGTATGACTATAAACTGATCATTAAAAGCATACAATCTGAACTCAAAAATATTTCCCAGCTTTTGTCTACATTTATCTTCATTTTTAAAACAATCAAGATGAAATATAAATAGATATAAGGAAATATTTGACTGTTGTGTACACTCTTTATGTACCCCTTCTTAGGTCATAACCAAAAAGCCAGCGGGACAATTTTTCCTTCCTTCATAATCTGTGACTCATTTAAAAAAGTCTGTGGCAAATAGAAACTGGTAACTACGAAAAGTTCAATATGCTTATATTACAAAACAAAAACTAGAATATGTAATACACAAACACATATAACCTAACAAATTTATTTTTAAAATAATATATGGTATCAAACAAATCTGCAAATTGAAGTGTTCAAGATGCTGATTTAATCACATTTGTTCTTTCCTTAGTTCAGCCTACATTAGTTATTGCAACTTAAACCAAGAGAAATTAACTTAGCATTTAAGGAAAGGTATTGGTTTGGTCCTTTGGTCTGAGGCAGACAAATCACCACAGATTTAATTTAGAAGACAGTGCAAAGCAGAAAATACAGATCAAATTAAAGACAATAATTGACATTTTCCTGGGTAAAGCTGAAACACTTTTTCATAGTTGTTTCTCAATTATCTTCTTAAATAAGATAAAACTTAAGAAATTTTGATTTCTTAATTGGGTGGCTTCCTAAATTGCTTTTGGGGAAAGACTGAAAAACTATTTCTACCAATAATTCCCTAGTTATACAAATTATTTCTTGGGAATAAATAGACATTTTCTAAGGTTCAACCCTAAGGCCTGTTTGTTTTAATTACTTATAAAAGTTACATACTACTCTCTCAATCACAAAATCAAAACAGGAAGTGCTCAATGAGATTGGATGAAAAGCCCAAAAACCTGAAGCAATGTGCTCGCAAAGAGAAAAAGATATGCACCCCATTGTTAAAAGCATGGACATCTCTGGGAAGCTACATTAAGGTTTCATGACAGGGCTGCGTTCAAAAAGAATATATATTCTTGTAGATTTTTAAAAATCAAATATTACTTTTCAAAATAAAAGTTTATAAAGGCAAGTTTAATTATATCCCTACTTAAATCTTTTCAATGGCTAACTATTCCCCCAAAGAAACAATATATTAGCTCAGGATTTCATGACATAGGCCATTTTCCGCTGCCATTTTTACCACTCCTTGCCTTGCAATCTAAATTACCTCTATTGTTATAACCAAGCTGCATTCATAAACATACTATAATATACTATAGTTACTTCCATAGCCTTATTTTTCTACAGTGTACTTGCAGTTCTTACATATTTTGTTACTAGTACATCAGAGATTAAAATGAAGAAGATATTTATAGATTGTTACCAAATATGTATTAATACCTCATTCTAGATTGATAATAAGCAAAAATGTTTTTAATGAATAGTTGTGTTTCAATCATAGCACAGCTTAATAAAAAACAGATTAGGAGTCCCAAATTCTATTTCTAGGTTTAATTTGACCTTTTTCAGTAAGTAATTTTAGTAAATTTTTAAGTCTCTTCCTTAACTACTTCATATTATTGCCTTTCATTATTTTTTAAAAATGAAAATAAAGGTAAAAATGTATTGATTTTTTTTTGCCATTGAAGTTTCTCAGAAACCCCAAGAAAACAAAGTGAAAAGCTCTATATAGTTCTTTCTTCTGTATATAGTATGCCTTTAAATATAAAAATATAATTTACCATAGGCAATACTGACTTAAATTTATAAAAATCCATCATACTCAAACTGTGAAATCAGCCCACTTCCAAATATGCATGACAAAATATATACTAACAGAAGAGCTTCATTCATATAAGCTTTCTTAAAGCACTCAAAATGAGTTCTCTTAATCTACTGAACTCCTTTCAAGAATGCTTACCTGGATGATGCACTTTGTTCTCTGAAATTTCTCTTTTAATACTTGTAGGTGATGCTGGATTGACCAGTGATGACTCACCAGAAGACTGTGGTGTAGTTCCAAAATCAGATGAATAAGAGTAATGGCGTTTGCCTGACTTACTTTCTTGATCAGTGTCTGGACTTTTTTCTCTTTCCCCCATGATCTCTAGTCATATAATTTCACAGATTCCTTTCTCCAGAAAAATCTAAAGTCTTAAGAACATATTTTAGAGTCTTCAGATCCTGGTAATAATATTCACATTTGGGAAATTTGTCTTCTGTGTATCTGTTGTCCTCTATTCACATTAGCAACCAGAAGATACTTTTCCCCCTACAATTAAGGAAGGGGGAGAGAAACTCATCATATAGTTATAAAATAGATTTCTATTAATTAAATGATACAAAAAGTAAAATAATGCTTATAATTTTAAAGTTATGATTTATTTGTATTTCATATATATTGATTTATTTAATATACTTGGGGGAAGACATGTTATATACAGATAACATGTAAAATTCCTGAAACTTAAGGTTCATAATAAACATAAATGCAAATTTTTAACTGATGAATAATGATCAAATCACCAGATTATTTAGGGGGGATGAGATAGGGTGTGTGGTGACAGAGGGAGAATGGTAAAGAAGTATCCTGCTAATTAAGAGTAAAGAAAAATATCTAAGGTTCACTACATAAATATGTAAATCCCATGTAAATAAAAATCAACCAAATTAAAACACTTGATAAAAACCACTGGCAAACATGACAGAAAAACAGTTGCCATACTTAACACATAAGTTGATGTCTTTTACCACCTGATTAAAAGATAGGCATATAGGAATATTTGCCTTCATATACCATTTTTGAGTCAAAGATTTTTCCAAACAACATTCAATAATCCCAGAGTGGTTATCAAGGGGGAAAAAATCATAGAATTTCTGAAGCAAAAGCTGGCAAGATGTATTAAAATTTTAATCATATTTTAAACCTTTGGTACAGTAATTTTACCCTTTGATATTAAGAAATGTTAAAAATAGAAAAGTTATTACAATTGTTTAATGCTGGATACTTTTTAAATGATGTCTAATCATTGAAGAATTAAGAAAAATACCATGAAAATCAATATGGTATAGTATGCACTTGTCAGAAATGTTTACAATAGGTTTATATTAACTAGGAAAATTCTTATACTATTATGGTCATGAAAAATTCAAATTGGTGCATACAGAATGATTTCAACTACATGAGTTCATTGAAAAATAGGAAATATTCTTCCAATCTGAACTTAGGAATGAAAAAATTTATAAAATAAAGATACATGTCTATCAAAATAGAGTAAATGTCTGGGCAACATAAATTTCAGATGATTTCCCTGAGCATTTTTTAATTTACCAAGTCTTCTGTAACAGCACTGTTACAAGCTGCATCTCAAAATAGCAAAATGGAGTAAGGGGAAATGTCTCTGTGTGAAATTACTCTGGTAATAAAAAAGGAAGTATTAGAATTAAAAATTAGCATGTTGTCATTTTATAGCTACTAAAGAAATAATGAAGCTGGACAATGATCATTAATGGCTGCTAACACCACAGAAAAGAAATGACCAGACACTGTGCACCTCCACATAGGACACAATAAACTCTGAAGTCATCTCCCCATCCCAAAAGAAAAGTTAAGACTGAGTCTGTTCATAGCTCTAAAAGAAACTTACAGAAAATACAAGAGACAAATGTATAAGGAAGCATTAGCAAAATCCAAACTGTGGCAAACTCTGTAATACAAAGTGGTTTCTTTAACATAAAAATTGCAGGCAAAAAAAGAAGAGTTAGGGAGAATGTGTTTTTACTATTAAGAAAATTTTAAGGAAAATAATCACTTGCAACCTATGACCTTTATTTCAATGATTCAAATCAACTATATAAAATTAGATAATCAGAAAAATTTAAATACTAGATTTTTAATAATATAAAGTAATTACTATTGCTTTAGATGCCAAAGTGATAATGTGGATTTTTTTTCTAAAAATTTTAATCTTCTAGAGATATATGTTGAGGTATTTATATAGACAAGATTAACTAATGTCTGAGGTTGGTTTCAAAATAACCCAGGGAGAAGTAGGCAAGTGTGCAGAGGAAATAAGATTGACCATGAGTTACTGTGTAAACCTTTATGATGGAAACTTGCACTTCATCATTCTATTAGTTCCATTTCTACATTTGTCTGAAATTTTCTTAGTAAAACAAAATTTTTAAAACAACAAACTTAGAACTTTAATTTTATTTCTGGCATATTGGTGCCTCGCAATCTTATTCTGTATGATTAGCTACTGGATCTAAAATCAACAATTCCAGTACAAACATTAATATAAAAAATATAAAAATCAGTCTGATCTTTCACTCTGCAACAATGAAAGAAAATATTTATACATTTAATAATTTGTCTAGAGAAAAAGGATGATGGCTTGGAGCAATTAAAATTGACTCCACCATCTATTATCTGTGTACATCTGGAAAAGGCCTCTAACTTCTAGATCTAAATTTTCTCATCTATAAAATGGGAATAATAGTAGTTACCTTAGAAAATTCTGAGGATTAAATTGGGATAATTCAGTACTACCAACAATAAACAGTAAGTAAATATCAAACATGCAAAATATTCACCAAATTTTGATTACTATTCCTTGTCAATGACTTCTGAGTTTTAATTTCAGTAATACAATTAAAAGTTATGAAAGAAATCAGAGGACAAAGAAAAATATTGGATGGTTCCATTTATAGATGGAATATAGGGAAACCAAACAAAGGATCAGGAAAAAGACAAAACTTGCAGACAAACTATAAATCTGAAGCATATAGCAGGCTAAGGAAAGGAAGAGGGATCAAAACGGGAGGGAAGAGCACAAGGGACTGTGGTGATGAAGCATGGCTGATGAGGTGGTAGGAGAATTATTGGGACTAGATGTAAAGGGAAAATCAAATAGTATACAAAAATGAATAACAATATAAGTAAATTAAAAAAATAAAAATAGGGCCTCCCTGGTGGCGCACTGTGAAGCATCCGTGACACAGCAGCGTGCGAGTTTGAACACCGGCTAGGGAGGGGACCCACATGGCGCAGCGGACCTCTCCTGCCTCTCCCGCTGTTCCCTCAGCAGTGTATTTCAGTCGATCTGACTGTTCTGTTCCCCACTCTCCCTCTGGTGAGTCCTCTCACCTCCCATGACTCTGGCCTGTATGCCAGCTTTGTATGCATAAATATCTTTTAAAAAAATAAGAAGAGCCTAGGAAGGTTAAAAACAAACAAAAAAAGTTAAGTGTATAGTATAATAAGGATTGTTTCTGTTATATGCATGTATTAGCAGTATCTCCCTATAGTCTAACCCATCTAAATCAGCGGTGCTACCCAACTTGTCATGGTAAAGGTTAAGAATCCACACAACAATATTGTCTGTTATTCCTCTCCTATGCACCAAAAGTTTATCTATAGTTAAGGGCAATGAAATATATCCACTGCTCCATTTCCAAGTCCTGCTTCCAGGGATAAATATTTCAATGGCTAGTTCTTTTGTGCTTATACTATCTAATTAGCAGTTTTTGACTATGAAGGATAAGGAATTAACTTGTATCTCATTTTAAATAGTGGTGTTTAACATATAGCTACATGTTATGCAGGGGTTTTTTTCTCCATTAGAATTCCTAACTTTTTAAAAAAATGTTTTCTTGACTTAACATTGGTTTAAACTATCATAAAGGTTTCAGTTAGATAACCTGGTATAATTCAATATCTAAACATGCTACATTATTATGAGCATCAAAATTTACCCACCTCCTTTTCTTCTGCCCTTTGGTAACCATTTTAGTCTTAGAATCTAAAAGAGGGTTTGTTTGTTCATTGCATTTCTTTATCTTCCACATATGTGTGAAACCAAAGAATATTTATCTTTCTCTGGCTTATTTCACTTAGCATAAACCCCTCTAGAAAGAAACAAAACCTTTGTGTTGTGATAAGCTCATTGGCCTCAGACACAGAGATGTCTCTAGGGACTCAACTTCAACTACAAGAGAAACAAAAGCAAAAATAAACAAATGGGACTATATCAAAGTGAAAAAGCTTTTGCACAGAGAGAGAAACCAAAGATTCCTACTGAGCAGAAAGAGATGTTTACAATTCACATGTCTAACAGGGATTAGTAGTCAAAATACATAAAGAACTCATACAACACAACAACAAAAGACAAACAACCTGATGAAAAAATGGGCAGAAATCTGAACAGACACTTCTCAAGACATACAGATGGCCTGCAGGTATGTGGGGGAAACATAAATCACTTATTAGGGAATGTAAATCAAAAGTACAGCTATCATCTCACACCTGTGAGTCAGCTTTAAATATAAAAAAGAAACAACTATTTGCAACAGTGTGGAGAAAGGAAAATACTTATGCATTTTTGGTGGGACTGTAAACCAATTGTTCTTTTTCCTTAGAGAACAAAATATCCTTAGTAAATCATCACATTTACCATTAATAAATGTCTTACTAATTCTATCTACAGTCTGAAATTCTATTCCACTCCATTCTTCCTCTTTATAAACATTTTCCTTGGAGGTCAGTGAATTTTTGTATTCTTACTTAAATTACTTTCTAGTTCTTTTGCATTCCTGTCATTCTGGCATTATTTTTGCTTTTGTATTCCTGAGTTCATCCAACATTTATATTAGCCCAAGCCATCATCTTAATTTTAATCATTTTACTGGTTCATATCCTCAAATAACTTGAGAAAGGGTACAATCAGAGTCTTTGCATGCTTGAAGATAGCTTAATTTTTCCTTCATACTCCTTTTTTTGTAGGTTCTGAATTCTAGATTTCCTCTCAGAATTTAGGAGACATTGTTCTTCTAAACCCTCAGAACTGCTTGTGAGACATTTGTTACAGTCATTATTTTATTCATATACATTTTTTGAGCTCACTATGTAACAATAATGAATAGCAAAAAAAATCCTTAAGGCATTTACATGGTAATTATGCTCATCTGATTCTCATTATTTTTTTTTTTAAAGATTTATTTATTTATGCATACAAGCACTGGGGGACAGGCCAGAGGTGTGGGGGGTGAGAAGATTCACCACAGAGAGCAGGGAGCA
>JAGFMF010011689.1:429879-450763 GCA_019455555.1 Galemys pyrenaicus | reverse complement strand
CCCCTCCCTGGCCAGCAGCAGGGATCGAACTCGTGGTGCAGTGACTGTGGTCTGCTTCATAGTGCGTTGCTTAACCCACTGCGCCACCAGGGAGGCCCTGATTCTCATTATTTCATACATTGTTTTCCTCCCTAGGAATTTCTAGGATTTTACAGCGATTTCATAAACATGGGCCCATATGTGGGTCTTTTTTCACTAATTGCATTGCCTTTTCTCCACCTCCTCTTTTTAATCTGTATGTTTTATCTTCAAGCACTGTATTCTTTCTGATAAATACTCTTCCCTTGAAACTACTGCTTACATAACAGACCTATTCTCTTTATCTTCAAGAGATCTACTCAATTTATCTTCCTAACCATCTAGTATTTTTAAATTGGTGCAAACATGTTTATTTCTAATAATTCTTTTCTTGTTCTGAATCTTACTCTATTCTTGCTTTATTGTGCGGTATCTTCATGTCTGAGGACATTAATATTTTCTGTTCAAGACATTTTCTGTCCAGGATTTATTTTGTCTTCCATGATGCCACTTTTTCTTTTGGAAGGTAATCATTGTCATTAATTTTGTTATTAATTATTAACACTTAAAAGGAACAATGACTAGAACCCCCGTGAGCAGGGCTTACTGACCGACCATCTTGCTTTAGAATGAACAGCATAATCATTTAGCAGGGGATTCCCAAAAAACTAGAATAAAGAGGACTTATCTCCAGACACTATGGCAACTGTTCTTCTCCTTCAGTGTTTTTGCTTTTATTTCCAGAAGAAATTATCTCTGTACTTTTGATAGGAAAGGGAAGTATGAACAAGGGCCAGAGAGCATTAAACTGACTGTCAGCTGTTCATGAGTAGAACTATTTCACATATGGTTTTTCATTATTCAACCATACTTTCTCTGACTTTAAATTTCAAGAATCTATGAGATTCTGCTGAATACACCTTTACCTACAGTTCCCTTTTCAATATTATGAGACATTTCTGTTTTACAATTTGTTTCATTCATCATACTTTGCCATTTTTAGAAATATGTTATAGTATTATCTATTGAGAGCACCCCATAACCCCTTCAACATTATTAGTATTACTTTTTTTCATTTATATTATTTTAATATTGTCTCCAAAGAAAGGTGACAAATACATATGATCAGATCTATAATTTTAGCAGCAAATGTCATTTTAAGCCCATTATTTCTAACAAGTATTTGCAAACTTCTTTAAAAATTTGATACAAACAATCCTTTCTCCAAAGTCCATGAAACTACTGTTCAATGCATGATGTATTCATTCAGTCAACAAAAATTACTGATACAGATGTCATTTTAGACAATGAGGAATCTAAAATGAGCAAGAATAAACAATGAGTTCTTTTTGGGCATCAAAGAAAGACAATGAAGAAAAACAGTCACAATAAATTATGCACATATCCTTTATATATTTCCTAAAGGTACTGCATGCTAATTACATGAAACTTTTAATAGAGCTAATTCAAGAATAGCCACAGCAACATTACGGAATATTTTCTTACCTTGCCAAAAATCTGGTTATTTAAGATTTATTCTGAAAAACGTGAGATATTTCTAACTACATATAGTTCTATGATTCCATAGTATGTTACAATTCTTCATGACATTTAAAAGACAAATATTCTTTAGAAAATAAAACGCAAAGATCTAAGTCTCCCTGGAAAATGGATACTTAGAAACTTGTTTTAAAAACTTTTAGGGGCCTCCTTGGTGGCGCAATGGGTTAAGCAATGTACTTTGAAGCAAACTGCAGCCCACTGCAGCATGAGTTCCATCCCTGCCTCGGGCCTGGGAGGTGACCCACATGTGCAGCAGACCTCACCTGCCTTGCCTGCTGCTCCCCTCAGCGGTGTTTTTCAGTTGAATCTGCCTGTTCTGTTCCCCACTCTGTCTCTGGTAGATCCTCTCATCCCCCACATCTCTGGCCTGTGCCCCAGTTCTTGGATGCATAAACAAATAAATCTTAAAAAAAAAAAAGCTTTTTATAAATTAGTTCTTAGTCCTTGTAGAATCACTTTTGCCTCACTGACAGTGCTGTCAGAAACAGGGTAAACTGGGCCTCCCTGGTGGTGCAGTGGGTTAGGCAAAGCACTGTGAAGCAAACCGCAGCTACTGAAGAACGAGTTTGATTCCTGCAGCCAGCGAGGGAGTGGATCCACATGGTGCAGCGGACCTCTCCTGCCTTGCCTGCTGCTGCCCTTGGCAGTGTGTTTCAGTCAGTCTGCCTGTTCTGCTCCCCGCTCTGTCTCTGGTGAATCCTCTCACCCCCCACGCCTCTGGCCTGTAACCCAGTTCTTGTATGCATAAATAAATAAATCTAAAAGAAAGTAAACAAGCAAACCATCAAAAGTTAACAGGTTAAAGAAAATTACATGAAAAATTAGACAAAAAGGTAGAAACAAGTAAAAATGAGTGAAGCAACTATTAATAACTATTCATTTTCCTCATAAGTATAACAAAAAGTGCTATAGCTTAATCAGATTACACAACAATTTGACACAAAAAGGAATCTAGAGACTCACTCTGCATATATCAACGCAACCAAAGCAGAAAAATAAAGTGACTTACACCCAACATCACCAATAACTTATCTAGGTCACAGAGATCAGTTAATAAAAGTTGAAGTGGACTACAAGTTTTCTGACTCTTAGCTGAGTGACCTGTTCAGTTTTTCAAAAACAACAATCAAATGGGAACTACCTCACCTTTGACAGCCTCTCCACATGCATCTATCCCAATACTGTTACCCTCCCCCTGCTAAAACTAAAGAAGCATCTGCTACTTGTAAATCTAAACCTTTTCACCTGTCTTCCCCATACCTTCTATGTATATCAAGGATTGTGTACCTGCAATTGCACCCTCTCTACAGGAAAACACATAACAAAGAGCTCCTAATGAAACTTGCTGCTGTTCATGTCCTGTTGCAATTTCTCTACTCCAATTTTCCAATAAAAATTTTTGACGAGAAATCTAGAATCTAGAATGTTATTTTCATTTCTTTTTCAACCATTTTCTTTTGAACACACACTCACCAGATTCTCATAAGTGCCATTTGAAAGAAACAGGCTTTGTCAAGCTTGACACATACATCTTGCTAAATCCAAGAGTCAATTTTCTGTACTATTTGTCTTGACCTTATAGCAATGTTGGACATGACTAACTAGTTCCAACTTCCTAACACACTATCTATTTTTACTTAGTTTCCAGGGCATCTACTTTCCTGGTTTTCTTACTACTTCTCTGGCTGTCTTTTCTCAGTGTCCTTTATTAATATGCTTTCTCTTCCCAATCTCTAAGGGTTGAAATACAAAGTACCACATATTTATCTTTTCTTTACTTTCTCATTAGGTGATCTTTTTGTTTGTTTGAAGTTTTTTTTTGTTTTATTTTTTTCAAGTGTTTTTTTTTTTAAAGATATATTTATTTATGCATACAAGAGCTAGGGTACAGGCCAGAATCCAGGAAGGTGAAAGGATTCACCAGACAGTGCGGGGAGAATAGGCAGATAGACAGAAACACACTGCTGAGGGGAGCAGCAGGGCGAGGTAGAAGAGGTCTGCTGCGCTATGTGGGTCACCCCCTGGCCAGAGGCAGGGATCGAACTCGTGCTGCTGCAGTGGCTGCGGTTTGCTTCACAGTGTTTTGCCTAACCCACTGCGCCAACAGGGAGGCCCTCATTAGGTGATCTTATCTAGATTTCTTTTACCCTGAATTCATATCTCTATCTTCCTATTTGACAACTCCATCTATGTATCTAAAAATCTTTTTAGACTTACATGTCCAAAATCAAAACCATGACCTGACTCCTTTCACCCCCTACTCTTTCACATTTTTCTGATCTCACTAAACGGTACCTCTATCTACATTATTCACCTCCTGAAACTAAGGGCTATGGAGAGTTCATTCTTAACCTCACATCCCACCATCCAAGCCATTATCACCAAAATATATTACAGATTTGACTGTTTTTTTAATATTTAAATTCAGAACCTTCTTACATCATAGTTAATTTTTGCACAATATATGATTTCTCACCTCAGGTGAGGTGAGGTCATCATAATTCTCCCACCACCAAAACACCCACAGTCCATCACTATATCCCCTTTTGCTTTTCTTCCATTTGTTTTCACCCCTCACTCCATCTCCCCTCCTGAATGCCTCATATCTATGGTCAGTTTTCAAGATTTTTTTTTTTTTAACCATTCCTACTGCTACTGTCCTAGCCTAAGCCACCATCTTTTCCACTTGAACTCTGCAATAGCCTCCTTTCACCCTTGTTTCCCCAGGCAGTTCTTCAAACAGCCTTCAGAAAAAAACAACTGGACACTGATCATATAGATGGCAGTGCTCTCCTGCTTAATACACATCAAGGGCCCCTACAGCCAGATTCCTTATGGGACCTGCAGACTCTGACGTGTCGCCCTCTGTCTCCTCCATCTTTATCTTATGACACTCTTCCCTCATCTTCTTTTTCAGCTAAAAGGAATTTTTGTGCTTCTAACATGCCAACTCACAGACTTTGCACTTGTTATCCCCTCTACCTAGATGACCTTTCCCCTAGAATGTCACAAAGGTGACTCTTCCTCTTCATCCTATTCTCAGTACAAATTGCCTCCGCAAAGATGGCTCCCTGCTAGTTCTGCTAAACGGAGCTCAGTCACTCTCATAATTTTCTTCACAAATCTTGTTAGTATTGGAAATACTCTATTATTTAGTTTTTCCTCATACTAAATGTAGGTAAGACCTGTAAACACAGATATATTGTCTAGTCACCATGGTAACTCCGACACCACTTATAATTTGTAGAATGAATGATTATTCTATTCTATTCCAAATAGAATACTAATAACTTCATTCTATAAATTTTTTTTCTTTCTGTTTTAAATAAAATGTTAGATCTTCCCTATTTCAAATAACTGAATAATATTTAAATCTCTATAATTTCTCAGAAGGGAGAAAAGAGAGCAAATCAAAAGGCATTACTATCATATATATGGACTATTTTTACTGGGTTAAATAGCTAAAATGACCAAAAATAAGGCTTCAGACAAAATAAATTTCACCTGCAGTTACAGCACTACTTTCTATTTGAGTACTATAAGCTAGTCACAATATTAAGAGAAAAAACTTTTTCCTCTAATGAGTTATCTAGTTTAACAAAACACACAGGAATTATAATCCATGTATAGCTCTCCAGCTAGTTTAAACTAATTCCTTGTGACTAAGAATAAATCTGTGAACAATAATTCATCTGATTTCCCTTTCTGTACAGGGGATTAGGTAACTAGGTAAAAACTAAAGAAGGCAAACTAAATCTTGCCCAATTTCAATTCCTAGGATTTTCTAAAAATGGTCAAGAGTTCTTACTATGGTAATGCTAAAGAACTATCAACTCTAAACACTTGATGGTTGATTTTTTGTCATTTTTCATCCATATAAGCATTCTAAAAAAAAAAAAAAAAAGTCCCCAAATGGTACGGTCACAGATAACAGGTCAGAAAAAAAGATCAAATCACCATAAGAATCTTTAGTACCAGAATCCCTCCTTTATATTCAGTTTTAAAATAAAGCAGAGTAAATTTAAACAATAGAATTCACTATATATTCTAAGATATAAAATAAAATGATCATCTGATTTATATGATTTTAGAAGTGTTCTGAGTTTTAATAAATGTATGAAGGCAAAGAAACATTAGTTTCCTATCATTTCTTGTGCTCAGCTTCTTTGTATAAAACATTGCTGCCTGGCTACCTCTGTTGCCTACAAAGAACTCACATAACTGGCACCTAGAGGAGTAAATATGATCTCTTTCCCAAGAAAGGAAAATAACTGAAGATGAGATAAATGTAAAAATTATATTGAGGCTTAAAACTCAATTTCTCTCCTAGAAAGGAAAAAAATTAAGAAATAAAATTAATTTTATCCATTCCTGTATTTACATGTTCCAGGACATGCTTAAGCACTTCTTCATCCTACTACCATTATTTACTCAGTTTACTCCTATTAAAAATTGAAATATATTTAGATTTTACCTGTGATTTACTAGACTCTAGGCCCAATCACAGTAAAGGTTAGATTTAAAATTTAAAGCATAATTATTTAGAGAACTCAGTTTCCACAGGTTTTTGAAACAAGGATCGAATTAAAACATCTTCAATATGTATTCCCAAAACTTAGTCAAATGAAATCATGACACAGTAGCCATTCATTCACTAAACACATGTTAAGTGTGAGGCACTAAACTATGGATGAAGTCGGAGATATAAAAATAAGACACAACTGATCCCCTGCCTTTAAGAAACGTCCAGCTTCCAAGAAGAGAAAGGTAATGGAACTAAGTAGTAATGATAAAGGGAAGTAAAAGAGGCTAAATAAACACAAAGCTAAAAATAAGAGGGCATGAGTCCTAGGGCAAATTAGGGTTAATTAGGCAGCTTCAGAGATACTGCAGGCAGGGATTTGGGGAGAGTTATAAAAGCTTCTGAGATAAGGGCAGAGAAATCCAGGAGGGTTAATGATGACAGTTAATTTTAAGGCTAATAAGGAAAGTCAATTTTAAGAGACCTTGGACAGGAGCAGTGAAAGATGAAATAAGAACTGTGGGCCCTCCCTGGTGGCGCAGTGGGTTAAGCAACGCACTATGAAGTGGACTGCGGCCACTGCAGCACGAATTCGATCCCTGCCGCCGGCTGGGGAGGTGACCCACGTGGCACAGGCAGACCTCTCCTGCCTGGCCCGCTGCTCCCCTCAGCAGTGTGTCTCCGTCCATCTGCCTGTTCTGCCCCCTGCTCTGTCTGGTGGATTCTCTCACCTCCCCGCGCCTCTGGCCTGTACCCCAGTGCTTGTATGCATAAATAAATAAATCTTTAAAAAAAAAAAAGAAAATAAGAACTGTAAAGCTGGACACAGCTGCCCAGGAAAGTACAGCCACCAAGAGAGCCAATCATCAAGAGGATGATGAGATTTTAGAATAGATAAAAAAATTTAAATATCTCCTAGACAGAGGCCCATATGGTGTCTTTTGCCCCTCCCTGGCATTGTTGCTTTGGAGTCTTTGCTTTTGTTCTTTTTCCTCGAAATAAACTTTACCTTCTTGAATACAGTGTGCTTTTCCCTGCTTATCTAAAAAGTCTGTAAATTCCTTTGAACTCCTTTTTATAGCTTTGTGGGACAAGAAGCTGTGGTGGGTGAGGGCTGAATTAACAGGGCAAACCGGCTTCAATAGTACTTCGATATATTGGATTAAATAAAATTATTAAAATTAATTTCACCTGTTTGCAGCTATTGAAAAAGTGTTACATTATGTATATGGTTCACCTTATATTTCTGTTGAACAATGTTAGTTCAAAGTGACTGCAATGTCCAGGCAGTAATGGTAAATATAAGTGAGGGTGGGTTAGAGAGTAAAGAATCTCCAGAATCGCATCCTTTTTTTGGTTTTACCGATTTCCAAACTGCATGTAGCTCCTTCCCGCAAAATAAAAGTATTTCAATGATGATTTTGAACTCAAAGGAAGCTAAGCAAAGTCTGTGCAGATAATACAATCACCTGTCAGCGCTACCCAATGGATAGCCCCCACAAACCAAATCTTTTTTTTTTTTTAACCAACCCTCTTTTCTCCCCTCTCCCATCATGAATTTCACAGCCTGAACAAATAAGCCTTTCACTCTAATCAGATTTTTAATCGCCTATTACGTATTATCCCAGAATTACCAAAGTCTCCAGACTCATGACCCTTCCTTGGCCACCTTTCCCACCGTCAACCTCCACAGACTTTTCTAATAACTGATGCAGGTTTTTCTGATTTCTAAATATTCTAACTTAGAAAATGACGCCGGTTTTTCTAACTCCACAGGGTTTTCTAATAAATTCTATCCCGTCTACTTCTTCCTTAAATGTGCTCCCTTCTCTTCCTCACCCCAATAACCAAACCTTTGCAACTCCTACTCCTCCCAATTTCCCGCACGTCGTCAACCTCAACCTGCCCTTGCAGTTGCCAATATCTTCCAAAGACACTTATTTTCCAAAGACTTCTTCCGAGCGCGCCCAAATCCTTCCCATCCGCCCTTTCATCCGCGCGGCTTTAACTACTCCACTGACGGAGCCCCTTCCACAAAGCTGCCCCACCATCCGCTGACTTTAAACTCCACCACCAGCCGCACCTCGCACCCCGGATTCCCGTCTCCACGCCCACCAAAGCCAACCCCCATCCCATCCCGCCCCGCCCCTCCTCAGTGCGGAGGCGGCGTTCCGCCTCCGAGCCTTCGCTTTCCATCCGCAAACCGAATACCCCGCCTGGGCCTCGGCGTGTGGCCGGCAGAGAGTAAATACCTGGCTCCTGCGGAGGCCGTGGAGGTTGCGGAGCGGGAGACCAAGCTGCCCGGTGCGGGAAGTTTGAACTTGAGGCTGAGGGAGGGGCGGGTACCTTAGCTCCTGGGTGGCAGCGGTGTGGCGACCTGGGCTCCAGGGTAACGGAGGCGGAGACCCAGACTGCACTGCGGGCGACCGCAGCCAATGATGCCCGGCTCGGATCTCCCATTGGCTTTTGTCGCCAGGTGGCCCTTTCTATTGGCTTCAATGGAACTGGAAGGCGGAACGACGGGTGCGGGAGAAGACGGCCATTGGTTACCAGGAGTAGGGACTCGTTCACCTACGATGCTCGGCAAAGGGCCATCGGCTCTTTTAGGCTGTGTCTATGGAAGCGCGTTCGGAAAGCATCCGTGGCCTTGAGGCGTGGAAGGACGGCGACGGAGAGGAGAGGGATTCGTGCGATGAACCGTAGAAACTGGCGACTGAGTATAAATGAAAACATTGAAAATTGCCACCAACCCTTTTGGAAATCGCTTGGTTTTTCAAGCGATTATAATTTGGAAGAAATTATAAACAACTAGCTACTTTTATGTGTTAGCTCTGAAATTGCTGGTAACACTCTAGTCTCAAGATCCTGGCCCCGTGAGTTTGACTTGAAAAGTGGTGTTTTATAACGGGTTTGAGGTAGCATGCCATTGGAAACATTTGCACACAATTTTAGAAAAGAAATGTCAATGGTGCGTGTCAGTAATCTGTTAAAGGTTGTCATTTGGCATTTTTTCCCCGTTTAAAATTTTACAATGCGTTAAAATGGCAGTGGGCAAGTAAGGCAAAAAGATAATCCTCTCTTAAGCGAAGGTTATTTTAAGCCTCCTTGAGCTCTCTGATTATCAAGATGGTACTCAGCTGTTCTCCCCGTTGTTAATTTCTAGAAAACAGGTTTTACCTCCATTGTGCGGGTAAATTCTTGAAGGCAAATGCGTTCTAGCCATTTTCTGATGATGAATTATGGTAATTCCATTTTTTGCTTGACCTCACTTTCCCGACTTTGCATTATTTCAAAGCTTTTGTTTTATCCTGTCAATATATTTTACTTCAAGTTAACAGACTAAATCACCTAAGCAATTCTGTAAGGTTTAATACTCAAATGGTTTGAAGATAACAATCACCTGTTAGTGTAAAAGAAGATTTAAAAAATAAATCCCTAAAATTGCACTGAAATAACTTCACAGTCTATCTCTACTAGTACTCTTCCTTTAAATCTTCATGGCTACTACTGACTCCCTTAAAATTAATCCTGTATAGTTTAATAATCCCATGATTAGTTTACTTTGAAGGGAAGTTTTTATAAACAGTCAAGAAACATGCCTTATTTATCTGTAAAAACAAACCCTTTTGCTCAAAAAAACCTAAATGGACTTGCTAGCAATCAAAGACGGCTGAGAATGAAGCTAACCATTACTCCTCATAATGTGTTAGGCAGTATATTCTCTTTCCATCTTCATTCATGATGCTAGACAAATATTGTTACTCAATTCCTATACCTGAAGAAACAGATTTAGTGAGATTTGAGAATTTAGTAGGAAACACCAGAGGCAAGATTCAAGCTCATATTGGCTAAATTCCAAATTTCAGTTTCAAATTGAATATATGTCACCTACAGATTAACAAAATTACTGGAAAACAAAATATTTAGAAAGTTGAGTCTTTAAATAAGTGGAAAATCTCCACAATAATATATAAGATATTTTCAAGATCTTTACCATGAGCATATTTATTCAGTCTATAAATTTGGATTAGCAGTGACTATCAGTGTATTTGATCTTGACAAGCTAAAAGAATTTTATAAAACTATATAAGTAAAAAACAGTTTTTACATTTAAAATTTCTCCCAAAATGTGAAATGATTTCAGAATTTTTTACATTTTTTCACACTATAATTTTAATAGGATTAGAATTTTCTAAAATTATACCATTTCATTTCATCTCACTATTAATAAATAGGATTCTGCTTTTTCTGATAAAGGATTCTACTTTATCAGAAATAAGCTTTCTTATTTTTTAAAGTATTTTTATTAAATAAATTATGTTACTGATCTCTGATATACTTTGGATGTACTTTTTTTTAATATTCCTCTGGCTTGTGTTAATTTTGTGACATGTCCATATTTGCTGTATTTCAAACTGCATGTCCATTTTTTACAGAACTTTTGTTATCACTTGGTTTATGCTTTATGATGATGATGGAAGTAAAATTATAGAACTGCTTACCACTAGAATTATTTCCATATGGGAAACCTAACCAATTTGAACAATTTGTTAGAAGTTTCATAAAATTAATAGACAGAAAAATAAGTAGACCAACTGTAGACAAAATAGAAATTACAATGACTGTAATTTAAAAGGGTTTACTATAATCTTGGAAAGTATACCAATATAAATATACTTAACTAAAGTTCAGTTGTCCATTTAATATCATTCTTTAAAAAAAGGACTTACAATTTTATATATTTTACCTAGGAATGGAATAAAATAATTAAATAGTTCATTATTTTGCCTCTCAGAGTTCATATTGCTAGAAGTTTTAATTGTATTAATAAATTCCAGGTAAGCAGATTGTCAGCATGTTACATTAACTTTTAAGCAGTAATATGGTAGATGCTTAAAAGAAAATGGAGTAGAAAAAGTTGCATTGAGTGTAAAGAACAGTATGAGTGGAGACATAAAGTGGTCTGCTTTTATAAAAACAAATTAAGTATTGTTATAATACAGAAACCTGATACCCTCTAGTTATCAAATAGTGTTCTGTTCAGTTGAAAAATAAGTCTTTTTTGATCACTTGATGAAATTTATAACTTATTTTGTTAGTAGAGAAAGAAAGAAACCATTGAGATGTTTACTAGTATTCTTGTTTCATAATTGGTGAGTGAATCAATTGTTTTTGAATCTCATGGCATTTGTTTGAACTTGAAGGATTTTATTACTTGTTTTGCATGAAAGTAAACCACAAGTTTGTTGATGCTATTTTTAAAACGTTTTCAGATTTTGTTATCCTACAATTACATCTTTAAGTAAAACGACCTATAAATCAAATGCTATCTGCAAAGCAATCAGAATAGCATTGTAGGAAACCATAATTCTATTTGTATTTACATTGTTAGCTTTGAAGAGGAGAATGTCAATATAGTTTTCAGTAGACAATTGCCTATTCATAGCTGATAGTAGCCCAAAGGAGAATTCAATTAAAATCAGTGACTATGTTTTTGACAGTACACTATATAAAGAAAAAGTGTTTTTACTGTTTTGGAGTTTTGCCATAATAAAACAGCCAGTGAAAACAGAAGAATATACTTAGAATTGCAGTGGAAATTTTTCAAGTTTGACACCTTCATTTATTCATTAAATACACATTGAGCATTTATTAAGTATCCTTGGGGAATACAGAGATGAAAAGACCCTGTCTTGCAGTTGCTCGGTGTCTACAGAGCAAGGAAAATAAGTTTTTCTGATTGCAGGAATATGTAATAAGGGTGATTATAAAGGTGTTCCTGGGTGCTAGCGGGGCTTTGGGATGGGGACTCCTCAGTTTCCTGGCCTACTTATGTTTCCCAGAGAAGTAACTCTCGAGTTTCCTACATACATAGAAGAAGCTAAAAAGAAGACAAGTGGGAAGATATGATACATAAGGTAAAAACAAAACAGTATATACCCAGATACTACAAAGGCAAGACAAACTATTTAGTAAAACATGAAACATAGGAAGTGGGGGGAGAACATGAGGCAAAGGAGGGGATCCACTGGGAAGTGAGTGGCCATATATATGTGTGGAGAAGAGGCAAAGGCTAGATGTTTAAATGGTTTTAACAGAAGTTGATAATTAATCCTATAGGTCGTGATGCATGAATTTTAAACAGAGGACTGATATAATTTGATCTGCAGTGTAAAAAGACTATTCCAGTGGCATCATTCAGGATGAGACTAGAAACAGGAAGGCCACTTTAGACCTTTGAAACTTCAGAGGGGTTTTAGGACACAAGCATTTCTCTTCCACAGGTTACAAGACCAGATCAGAATATGTACAGTTGAGAATTTAAAGTATTGATAGTTTTAAGAGAAAAAAACTTCAGGTAAAAGTTTATATCAACTGATAAAGTAATTGAAGCACCAAAAAAATAAGTAAATGAAAAGTAAAGAGGAGACCAGCAATGTAGGCAAGAAATGAGGAAGGTCTGGGTCAACTAATTTTAATTGAGCACCTTCTATCCTGGCCCTGAACTTCAGTTCCGCAAACTAATTTTAATCTTTGCTTCAACCCAATTTAACCCTTACTACAAGTCTGTGATGTAATAATATTTTTGATCTTACATCTTGTACAAGTGAAGCCTGGAGCTGAGAGAGGTATTCCTTGCCTAAGATTACACTTAGGAAATAAAGAAGTTGGGATTTAAACCCATCTGATTTCAAGAGCTGAACTTTCAAAGACTTGCTTTTTAAAATGTGATTGTTACACTCATTAATGAATCACCTAGTCAATTTATGGTATATAGTATTTTTTTAAAAATGGTAGAAGATACAGAGTAGACGATAACACAGCATATTATGTATCGCCAAGGACAAAGTATCAATTGATGAAATGTTTTAGTTATATTTATGCACATGTAACATGTATTGTTTTTTACTGTCTCAAACACCTGTTTAGAAGTGACTATTCTCTGCTATCCTGCACTAATAGGAAGAGAGAAAAAAATGCATATACACTACCCATGTTATAAAACATGATGATTAATTACATGTGGGAGGATGTTGGGGGAGGAAAGAGCCGGGTTTAACCCCAAATTGCAGTAGCCTTCACCAAGACAGTGAATAAGGAATTGCAAGTGTAAAGTAAAGGGCATTAGTAAATAGTTTGGGAACTATGTTTGAGATGTATGTATGGATCATCCAGGTGAAAATGCAGGTGGTGTTTCTTATAAAGTTAAACACATTCCTAATTTGACCCCATAATTTCACTCCAAGGCATTTACACAGGAGATATAAAAGCATGTATCCAAAAATACTTAATCATCATTGCATATAGTGCTTTATTCACCATAAGCAAAATATCAAAACAACCTAAATATCCATCAACATGAGAATGACTTTTGAAAATACAGCATGTCCATTTAATGTAATACTGTTACTGGATTTCCCCCACTCTGTAAAATTAAACAGAATTAAATACTAAATACTCTTTTTTTCTCCCTCACTCCTTGCACCCTTTGTGATTTATTCTCCAACTGCATTCCCAGGAACCTTGAGAATTGTGTCACATCTCTAACAAAATTCTCTGTGCCCTTCCAAGGTTGCTAACAACAGGGAAAGTATCTGTTGCAACGGTTGTTAACCCCAAAGGAACACTCTCTGCTGAAGAAGATAGGGAAGTAACACATGAGCCCATGCTCCCCAGAGAATGGAAATGTGAAGCCCCTCATTTCTTTCACATCCTGCACCTCCTCATAGTCCTTCCCCCCTATATAATCATACAACCACCATTCTGGGAACTGGTTTATTTTAGGGTATCAACCCTGCTGACTCCCTTGGTGACTGCCTCAGATATAATAAACTCCTTTATGAAAAGACTTGCTCCTGGCTCAGAGTTTGGCTTTCTGGAGGCAAAGAGACCCTGTTTGGTGGTTTACAATACTGGATCAATAAAATAAATTATCCTATTCAATTACTAATTATTCTAATCAACATGGGTGAATTCCAAAGACATTATGTTATACAGAAGAAGTCAGACACAAAAGAATATGTTTTGTATATTTACACTAATAATCAACTCAAAACCAGGCAAAATTAATCTAGCAAGGTAAAAACCAGAACCATTAACTGTGGATTGACAGAGAATAAGGAGGTTGTTAGAGTGATGAGTATGCTATATCTTAACTAAGGTGTTAGTTAAAGGATGTTTGCTTTATCAAAATTCATCAGCATCTGTTCTTAAGATAGCTTTTCACTGTATGTGAACTTTCCCTTAATATTTTTAAAAGCCTTAGTAAAAAACAAACAACAAAAAAACAGAATATATTGCCTTATATAATAGAAAATATAGAAGTAGACCTGCTCTATATATAGTTGGATCCAAGTACATAGTGTCATTTAAGATGGATTTTCTTCTTTTTAATCTCTTGCATAGACTTTCCTATATATTGGTTTCATCTCAGGCAGACTTTCTATGTCACGTAGGACCACCAACTTCAAACATACTATTCACCTAGCAATCCCATTGGAAAAAGAACATCTCTTTTCTGATTGGTCCGGCAGAAATCCTATTATTAACTGATTGTTCATACCTGAACATGAAATAATTACTATTAAGTAGTTGCTGAGGTAGAGAATACAGGAAGGGTATGATCAAGTCACATTCTCCCAGAAAGGCTGTAAGAGAAAACTTTTGGAAAAAGGTTCTCCAAGGGAATATTGCAATGTTGTTACTAGAAAAAGAAATACCAGATAAAACTAATAGATGTCCTCAAATGTGATAATAATTTTATTCGATAGGTTTACCAGTCTGGTGTTGTTTTTTAAATTCATTTAAGAAAAACATATATACGTCTGTAAATACAGATGAGGTCAACCAAACTTTGTTTTTCAATCCCCTCCACTTTATAATACTTCCACCATCAAAAGTCTTCCCCACCAAAAATTTTTGGACTTCCCATAGAATTTCTCATACTTATAATTTCTCATACTCATGTTTATGGTTACCTTCACTGGCAATCCCTGATTAAAAAGATAGCAGGGCCACTGCTGTGTTATGTGAGAGTCTACTCTTTTTCTCTTCAGAACTCAGAACCATTGGTGGCTGGCGTGGATTCACTGAGTTCCACCACTTATGTCAGTGCCAAAGTTGAACCGAATGGTGCCAGTTACGTGCCTATTTTTTCTCAGATCAAGCTCATTCTCTACATTATGTAATGCTGGTATTATAAACTATATTTTCTGAACTCCTTTGCTGATTGACTCATTGTTAGGTTCTGCCAAAAGGAAGCACTAGGGAAAGGTTGTAAGGTGGGAGTTGAAGAAAATGAAGTGCTGTCTTCATGTCCTTGTTTCTACCAGTGTTACTCCAGAGGCAGCATTAGCTCTAGTCTAAAATGTCTTTTGCTAATCCAAGATTCCTAGAGTTATCTTCCAATGGTGTAGATACCAGCACTGTGGGATTTTTTCCTCTGAGTTTCTAGATTATAGTGACTTTACCTCTATTCTTTTGTTCCCTTAGCCATGCAGGTTAACCATTTTCTGCAATTACAGATATCTGGGTTATCTCAGTGTTTCCTTTGTAAACTTTTAGTCTTCAATACTTGTGTATCAATTCCCTGTATTTAAATAGCCTCTATTTAAACTACATGTGGTTTCTGTTTTCCAAACAGCATCCTGACTAATCTAGTATTCTAGAGCAAAGTTTAAGAGATAGAAGTGAAATGCCCCATCTTTATGTGGTGGTTTCTGTTGGACAGATTCCAGTGAAGTGTAACTTGCTATTACAGACTGAATGTGTTCCCTCAAATTTAATGTTAAAATCTAATCCCCAATGTGATGATACTAGGAGGGAGGACCACTGGGAGGATATGAAGTCATAAGAGTAGAGCTAACATGAATGACAATGTCCAGATAAGAAGGGTCAGAAAGTTAGCTCTCCGCTCTCTACCATGTGATGATACCATGAAATGGTAGCCATCTGCAAACCAAGAAGTGCATCCTTACCAGACACCGGATCTGCTAGTGTCTTAATTTTGGAACTTTCTCGCCTCCAGAACTGTAAAAGAAAAATTCCTGTTGTTTAAACCACCCAGTCCATCTTATATTTGTTATAGAAGCCTGAACTGATGAAGACATTTGTTGTGCCCTGATACTTTGTATGATTTAATGAAACTGCTTCATTTCTCTTATTACATAAACACAATAGAGGGCTGGGCTGGACTTGAATGACAGTCACTGTGCTATATTCAGACACTGTCTTCTCCAACATCTCTTCATTGAGACAGTTGTGTTTGATACTTCCCCTCAGTAAAGTTCTTTCCCAATAGGATGCTAAGATCCCAACTGCATGTATGTAGCATCTGCTACCTATATGTCTCAGAACTGAGGCTAATAAATTGATGGACTCAGCACACAGAGATTATAAAGAATAAATGAATGTGCTCATTATCATGTTTGTGTACCAACACTATAACTTTACTTCTCCATCCCCATCAAAAACAACATATAAACAACAACAAAAGAAAGAACTCCACAAAACTTCACCACCTTCCAGGGAGCAACTGAAACAACAGGTGACCGAACAAGCATTAAAATGCCTTGGAGTATGGTCCTATATTTTTATATTATTCTACAGAGTATTTTCAAATAGATTACCCCACCTGATTTTAAAACAACCTCAAGAAGCAGAAAGGCAGATATTTCCCACTTTCAATAGATGAAAAGACTGACCCTGAGATTAAGTCAGAAATATATAGTAGAATACTAATGTGTGCTGCATAATTTTATAGAGTAGTAATGACACTAAAATACATTTTTAAAAGTTAAAGTTTATAGTATATTTTATTTCATATAAAATATTCAAAGTATTCTTTCAATATATAAATCATATCTAAGAATTACTAACTAGATATTTCACACTTTTTAACCAAGACTTTGATACTTAGTATTTTATAGACATAACATATCTCAATTCAGACCAGACACATTTCAAGTACGCAGCAGTTACATGTGGGTTGTGGCTACGCCACTCTAGTATATAGGGTTAGATTATTTACCCAGAGGCATACAATAGGAAGTAGTGGTTTCAGGTATCCACTTCTGAAAAGAGAAGTAATGGTCTGGAAACCCAGAGACCTGAATTCCAGACATAACTCTGTTTCCTACTGATTGTAGATACCTGACAAATCATTCTTAAAGTTTGCTTTCTGGTTTGTTAACAAGGCAAATTGATCAGTTGCCTTTACTTCCATTCCCCTCTCCCCTATTTTTATCCCAATCCCTCACCCCCAAAACACACAACATAAGCCTTTCCTCAGTAGAAATCTTATACAGAAACCCAATATTTAGATCACCAGAAACATAAAACCTAAGAGATGATTCCTCTGTTGGAGGGAGCATGGAAGCAGAGAGGGGGCAGAAGGAGATTACAGTCTGTTCAGAGCATGCATGTGCACACACACATGCACACACATATCTTCTGAGGGGGTGCTAATGAACAATTTAGGCATATTTAAAGACCTTTGGAGGAAACCATTTCTAAGATCCTTCCTATTTGAAATGTTTATGATTCTGTAGATACGATTCCACTTAGGCATGGTCAGCTCTTCTAGCCAGTGTTGAATATATAACCTATAAAGAGAAAGCACTATTGTAAATCTAGTACCGTCCCACAGATCTTTGTATATTGTTGTTTGACTCACATTTTTTAGTTTCATAATTTTTTATAAATGGAAGAGGGCCATTAAGATTCCGTGGTTTTCTGAGTTTTTTTCTTAGTAATAGAAGTTTCTTTTCATAGAGTACCTCTTATACAGAATTCTAAAATACTCGTTGAAAGTCAGAACAGCCCTGCAAAGTTGTAGTGAATGCCAGGAAGGAGAACTCTAATACCACAACAGCTCCCAAAAACCTGCTTTCAAAATTAGCCCCAAGAATCCTCTCTCAAAACACCAGAACAAACCAATGCGGAAGTCTAACCACCAAAGCTTAAGCCCAACTCCAGATCTCATAAGAGGAGAAAACAGAAGCCCAGTGAGTCCCTCAGTCCCAGAACAAGTTGGTGTGGGGCTGGCATAGAACAGTCATGGATGTTAGTGCTCTCTAGTACCCAGCAATTCTTAGATTTTCAGAAAATTTGCAAGCCAACTGACATTATGTTAGAAGTTTAAAATAGGACATAGTGAAAATATTTACACCACAGAAATCAGCAAATGCTACAAATCGGGGTTCCCCGTAGAGTGCCCTGTTAAACCTTGACCAGCAGCCTCTGAAGTTCTTGAGTCTGGGTCAATATACAACATGGAGCAGCCTCAGTGTAGAAAGCAGTTCCTTGTGCTAATAGTCACAATTTTAAGTTAATTAAAACATTTAAATAAATGGAAGGAAGAAATCGTGTCTGTTCATGAAGAAGCACTTAATACCGAAAACAGCCATTTTTTCCTCAATATTTACCACTCTATTGTCCTGTGGGTACTGTTGAATTTGACTCTTTCAAGCTGTTTTATGGAGTCTTCACCTACTTTGGGTATTAATTTGTAAATATTAGGTGAGCCAGGCAGGGCAAAGCTTTAGAACATTAAAAGTAAAGCTTAAACATAAAATACGAAGAAGGTAAAAGTAACTATCGAAACTGCCGTTTGAGTAGCGAGTGATTTGCTATACCTTCTCTCTGTCTCCCTCTGGTTCTATTTCTGGCTAAGAGGTATTAAAAGATCGGTGTAAACAACTGCGGGTCTCCAAGCTTCTCTGTTGGCCTCGTGCCTCCTCAAATTTAATCCTCCCAACTGAACGTCTGATTCATCATTTTAACAATGACCCTTTCCCTCTGCCTCTTCCTCGCCTCCTGGTCAGGCTTTTCTTCCCGTCCTTTGTGGCGCTGCTCTGCTGCCTCCTGGGCCTGCTTGGGCATGCTTGTGATGTCAGATGCCTGCACTTCAGCTGTCCTTTTGTATCCATGGTGATGGATGAAAAATAAGCCGCTTTGCTGTGATTTGAACTTTAATCCATTCAAATGATGCAAGCTTTAGTACTCAGGTGATTTTTTCACCCCTAATATTTTCAGATCACTGAAATCCCGAATTATAAAGTGGAATTAACACAATTTTTCTTTTTTTTTTCCTTTAAAAAAATCGTTTATGCCCTGGGAAATTAAAATGATCTTCATTGATCTCAGCACCTGAAAAAATTTTCTGGGCAAATAAGTCAATAGGAAAGTAAATTCAGAAATATGATTCTAAAACAAACAAACAAAAAAATAAATATTTAAAGTTATTTAAAGCTCCTTCTCACTACTTGTATGTATGTAACTTGTACCAGGGTAAGGAAAGGGTGGACACATACATAAGTGACTATATTACGACAAAAGATGTAAAACATTTACAAAGTAGTGCTGCCTAGAATGTTGGGCACTTAATAGTGCTACTTGAAATCATGTTAATGGTCTACATGATGTAATATTAAATAACTGCAAAGACCTCTCTGAATTTGGGGAGAAAAAAAATCTCAGGTTGGTGGTAGTCTTTAATAACTTAGTAATACTAATCATTTTTTAAAGCAACAAGAGCAGCCTTATGCATACATTCTTTACATGCATTAGTTTCTGGTTAAAATATAATCCCTATATTTTCATTCTATCAGATTTATAGTTTCCTTTTATTTGTAAATGACACTTTTCCACTGATGTAAAGTTTCCTTATACTTAAGTGAAATAACTGATACTATCATAATACAAACAATAGCAAATATCATAAATATAGTAGTCATGGGAAGCTCAGGACTCTACATTTGTGCTGTAGTCAACAACCAAGATCCTGCCTCTCTTTCTAGGATGGGAAAGGTGGGGTAAGGGAGATACATATTTATACTTCTCTCTTTTTTTCATTTTTTTTATTAGATTTATTTAATTATATTTAACATTATTTGTAGTCCCCAGGGCGTTCCCACTACCATTTCACCCATGCACCATCACCTCAGTCCCTTGTGCTCTTTCTGCCCTCATCCCAGTCTCTTCCCCACCCTCCCCCAATGATCCCTTTGGTTTATCTTTGACCTTTTGTTTGTGTTGTGTTTTTGGTTTCTCTGATTGCTTGTTTGTTTTTGGCTGTAATTACATTTCCTAGACCTTGCTCTTATTATTTTTTAAATAGATTTTTACTTTACATTCCTCCTAAAAGTGAAGCCATCAATATTTTTCTCTTGCCTTCTGACTTGTTTCACTGAGTATAATTCCTTCTAGCTCCATCCATGTTTCTATAAATGATTCTAGCTTATCATTTTTGATTGCTGAATAGTATTCCATTGTGTATATGTACCACATTTTCTTGATCCAGTCCTCTACTTTTGGGCATTTGGGTTGTTTCCAGGTCTTACCAATTATAAGTAGTGCTGCAATAAACATGGGGGTCCAGCTATTTTTTTAGATCAGTGGTTTGTGTCCTTTGGGTAGACCCCTAGGATTGGAATTGCTGGGTCATATGGTAATTTTATTTTCAGTAGATTGAGGAACCTCCATACAGCCTTCCATAGTGGTTGGACTAATTTGCATTCCCACCAGCAGTGTAGTAGACAAATTTGTACTTTCCTTGAGTTCACTATTACCTCTTTCATTTTCATGCTTCAAAAGTCTGCAAAGCCGACGATATGATAATAGACATAGAGAACCCCAAAAGCTCTACAGAAAATTGTGTTTGCTTCGGCAGCACATATACTAAAAAGCTCTACAGAAAATCTAATCAAGCTAATTGGCCAGTTTAGCAAAGTAGCAGGATACAAAATCAACACACAAAAATCAGTAGCCTTCCTCTACACA